>JASDQU010372462.1:19597-50178 GCA_032191745.1 Picea mariana
GCTACCAGAGGCCATCCAACTCACCCTGGATATCTGGTCCTACATCTAGACAGTGGACTATCAACAACTTTAATTCAAGTGTAAAGCTTGCCATGAATACAACCACTTCACAAAAAACAGTCCCAAGTCAAAGGTAGATTAGTTAGAAGAAAAAGAACGGGAGCAATGGCAACAAGCCAAAAGAAAGAAAATCCCTATTAAAGCAGCAACACATCAGTAGGAGTGCAGAGAGATCTCCACGCCTTCTTCTCTGAATAAAGGAAAGTCCCCGCTAGTGGGGGACCATGAAGAAGAAAGTAGTGAAAACCAGTATACGACACTATAAAATCTAGAGACATAAATTGTAGACTAAAGGGAAAAGTAAATAACATAGGAAAATCAAATCCATCAGGAAAAAGACCCAGCTCTTCCACTAGATCAGCAAGAGTCAGAAGTAAATCATCTTGAAGATCCTTCCCCCAGCATGATCCCCTCCCGAGTTCCTTTAGATATTCATGTAACTCTAGAGAATGAAAGTCAAGAGGACTCCAGGGAAGATTTGGATTTGGAGGTCACTCATAGCTCCAAAGTAAAGAAGGTGGGTCGGAAAACTAATTGAAATAGAAGGGAAAAAGATGCAACTTGGGACAAAGAACTTGGGATATAGACCACCCTGGAAGAAGTATTCAAGAAAGATGAGAAATCTAGAAAGGCGCCCCCAACAAAGGGTCATTCTTAGCCCTCTAAGGAGGGGGCATCCAAATCCACAAGTAAGTAATGAAAGTAGTCTCCTGGAATTGTAGGGGCTTGGGAAAAAAAGAAAAAAATGAAGCTATGGGAAAGTTAATTAAATCATAAAAACCCCAAATCCTCCTAATCCAGGGGACTAAAATGCAAGGACATGAAGCCCTTCATGAAATTCAACAACTTTGGAAAGTAAGTGATTCGGATTTAGGAGCGAAACAAACTAATTAACAAACTGAATACAATAAACACAGAGATATGAAGAATAACACATATATCCAGTGAACAATATCTTCTATTGAATAAATGAAATAGGATGAGACTGTAAAACTGCATAACTGAAACACTTGCTCGAATGGTGGTAGTTATCTCTGAGAAGAGATGTGGTTGCTACGCGCATCCGTCTAAGCAGAATCCTTACAATGAGGCTCTAGAGGCCTTTTTAACATTACTCATGAATGCCAAAACCCTAGACATCCAAAAACCTAACCCTAGTAGATGAAACACCAAATTTTATGTGGACCCCTATGGGTAAGTTGGTACCTCAACTTCCCAGGGTCGTAACTTTTGCATACGACCTCTATTTTAGTTGTGTTATAACCCATTGGAAAGGTCTTTTAGAGTAATACACATTATGCCGTCAAACTATGACTCTAATTATAGTTTGACTGTGGCAAGCCAAAAAAAACATTATTTAGGGCCCCAAAACGACCCTGGAAGTACAACAAGATGTGCTAACATGAAAACATACAAAATAAGCCAGTTGGATTAGGTGGGAGGCCACCGGTATCCGCCTGGAAGATGTGTAGGGATTCAGACAACCCTGAAAATGTAGAACCCACAATTACAAATAAGTACAGAAGAGTGTGTTAAACTAAAAATTGTCAAGAGGAGTCAATTGAAATAGGTGGGTAGCCTCCAATATCCACCCGGATCGGTCCTCCTCCCTTAGGAAGCAATGGTCTCCATTGTGTTGAGTCCCCCCATTAGGTGAGGAAACTTTTGTTGAATTTGGCCCTGGGTGAGCCACTTTCCTTGATGTAGAAGTTGCCTTGCCTTGACAACCTGATAAAGTTGGATCCTCTGCTGGCAAGTGCCCTTGACTTGTGTGTCCACTATCTGATCAGTGGATGTCTGTTCCATTCAGTCAAGGTTGAGCTCAGTTGGTATCAGTTGTTCTGTGATCTCTGAGGTGTCCAATAATGGTGGAAAATATGGCCGAAGAAGGTTCACATTGAACACTGGGTGAAAGCCAAGGAAGGGTGGAGTGTTGAGCTCAAAATCATTGCTACCCACAACCTTGGTGATGGTGTAAGGCCCATAGCGAAGTGGGCAGAGTTTTCGATGGGGCCCTGTAAGATGCTCCTTCTTCAAATGTAACCAGACCTTGTCTCCAACCTGAAACTGGTGTGGTACCCTTTGTTGATCATGGTGTTGCTTGTACTTAGCATTGGCTTTCTGCAAAATCTCATGCACATGTTGGTGGATGTGTTGAATCCACTCAATGAATCTGTTGGGTTTGTTAGTCTTAGACTGAACATGGGAAGAGTTTGTATGTGTGCTTGCAAGAGGTAGTGCAATATCAATGGAACCCAAGGGTTGGAATCCCAGTCCCACTTGAAATGGGCTATGGTCAGTGGAGTTATGGAGAGCCATGTTGTAACTATGTTGAACATAGGGAAGACTCTCATCCCATGTATGCAAATTCTTAGAGTTGTACATGCGCAGGATGTACATAATCATCTGATTGACGACCCTTGTTTGGTCGTCTGTTTGGGGGTGGAAAGTAGTGGATTTAGTGAGCTTGGTGTTCAACAATGACCAGTGACTCGACCAGAATGTGCTGAGTAACCTGTTGTCCCTGTCGGAGATGATGGTCTGTGGTATCCCAAAGTGTACCCACACTCATTAGAACAAGAGCTTGGCAGTATATGTCGTTGTGATGTTCTTTTTGTAGGTTGTGAGGATGTCCATCTTCGAAAATCGATCAACGACCACAAATAAAAAATCATTGCCTTGTTTGGTGGATGGAAGGCCATACATGTAATCCATCGAGATGGATTCTCAAGGCTTCTCGAGGGTAGGAAGGGGGGTGTATAAGCCTTCCTTCCTAATGGTTGGCTTGGCAATGGAACATGCAATGAAAGATATGATACACTTGCTAACGTCCTATCGAAGTTTTGGCCAATAAATTTTTTTCTATAGAATGACCACAATTTTCTCCACGCCAAAATGTCCTGCTCCCACTGTAGTGGGCGTCCCAAATCATCTTTGCATGCTCGCTTGCAGGATCACAAAGATGGCCCATATGGCATAACAACCCATCCTAAATGTGAAAATCGATGACAGTTGTACATGTAGCCGGGACCTGATAGGTGCTGGCAAAGTCTATATCTTGTTGATAAAATTGGGGTGACTCATATGCCTCATGTCCACGTGAATGGAGCATAGTGATGAGTGCAACCACGGGAGGTCGACTGAGGTAGTTAGTGACATGATTTGTGCTCCCTGTCTTATACTTTATTTTGATATGGAACTGCTGCAAGTAGGTGGACTACTTCTGATGGCGGTCGTTCTGCAACTTCCCCTGTGTTTGTATAAATTGCAGAGGCTTGTGATCAGTGTGGATGATCGTCTCCTTTCCTAGAATGTAATTTTTCCATTGACGACAGACTTGTACAATGGAATACATTTCCTTGTCATAGGTGGGGTATTTCTGGACAATATCTGAGAGTGTCTCACTATGGTATGCCACCGGATGACCATGTTGAGTGAGAACTATGCCTACAACATAGTCAGATGCATCAGTCTCAATCTCGAACGATTTTTGCAGATTGGGAAAGGAGAGTACTGGATCTAAGCACAGGCGATGCTTCAGATCCTCAAATGCTAATTAGTTTTCCTTCCCCCACATGAGCTTTGCTCTGCCACCACCCTTGGTCATGTGGCTAAGGGCCCATGCAATATGGGAGAATCCCAACACGAACCGTTGGTAGAAGTTGGCCAATCCTAAGAAACTTCGAATCTTGGTTAGTGTGGTTGGGGATGGCCAGTCACGGATGACTTGGATCGTAGTGGGATCAACATGTGTTACACATTATTTTCGTCACCCTTATGACCGTTAATGATGCAAACCTATCCTTTGTATTTAGAAGGATCAATTGCCTTAATCCCTGAAGAAGAATGAAGATACTTTTTCCAAAGAGATGAAATTATACTTTTCCTTTGTAAAAAAACCTTAGAAAAAGGGAACGTCACAAGTTGCACCACAGTGACTTGCGACATCGTCGCAGTTTGTTTTGTGTTAAAAGTGCGACGATTTTCGTACGAAGGAAAAAGATGAATTTCTCGAAAGTTCTAGAATAGAAGCTTCGAGGGTGAGGTGGCCTCCGATTGGTTTGGATCAAAGTCGCATCCCTGATCTCATGGTATCATCCTAACCTCCTCACCCTATCCTTTTTAGCATATAAAAGGAGAAGGGTTCTCATGGGAAAAGTTAGCTTGGATTGAGTTGGAAAGTTCTTGAGTTTTGTAGCTTGGAGTTTTTGGAGCTTGTATGTTGGCTTTGAGCTTTGCTTTGTCAAGATAGATTGTTGATCTCAGAATCCGTGAAGCAGAAGTGTGTGGGAAGCAAGGAACTATTGGAAGGGACCTTACAACATCAAGGCATTGGTTGTATTCTCATTTTCATATCTTTAATACAATGATATATTTCTTTCCCATAAAATTGGCCTTATTTTATTGTATGACTCCTTGATCACATACATAGGTTTTGTTGAGTATATGTTGTTGCTTTCATTTCGTTGGCTTGTGTCTTTTTACAGGTTTAGCATCACATAAGCCTTGGAACGGAGCAAGAATGACATTAGTGAGGACAAATGATGTTTAAAAGGTATGCCATTTATCTCTTGTTAGTTAGTATGCTTGATAATTAAAACTTAGGGAAAGTTTTATATCCCGTCTTGTTTTGTTCTAGTTTCGGGGTGAAACTAGGGAGATTTGTTTGTGTCCACACTTACCGATTTGTTCGATAACAAAATTGACACGATAAAATTTTACAAAAATTGTTTTTGTCCGAAGACCAAAATATCAAAAGTGTGAAGCACATGGCTTCATATACAATAGAGCATCAAGGATGTTGCTCGCTATAATACACAACTGCCCGTGCTACTCTACAGAGAAATCGACCGATGGATGCAGATACGCCCACTGTATGGCGTTGGCAATGCCTAGGAATATCATCTATAGAGGCATCTAGGATATTCACTATAAGTCCCTCTAGATTTTGTTCTATGGTCACGAAGTCGACAACAACTACTCTTGCTACGACACCTCTCTCCCCTCGCCTCTAGATAAGGGATGAACCTGGAGGACGATAAGGTCCCACATCTGCATTATCGAAGAACACTCGATTAGTCATTGGGCAAACAACATAAAAACCATTTTATATCATTAAAAATAACAAAAACATTATATAAACAAAATTTTCCTTCTTACCTATGTCCCCCCATTGGGAACCTTCGGGAAGAGCTAGGTCCGGATCTCCATGAAAGTCTAGCCCGACATATGCATAATCGTCGACCATGAGCATTTGAGTTCTCAGCCATTCGAAGAAGACATTGTTATACCTAACGATGTGACCTCCTCCATGTCGGGCCATGATATCTACCCACCTCTTCATCCTCAGATCCTGTGGAGTAGGTATACCCCACTCTACCTGCAAGCATAAGATTGGGACCCTTTCTAGGAAGAAGGATACCAAAATAAACCCATATCTGAATTGTTTCAACCCACCACTTCTGCACTTGGTAATTTGTTTCTTCATGCTTTTAAGGATCCCTTCAC
Organism: Picea mariana; assembly: GCA_032191745.1. Classification (NCBI taxonomy): domain Eukaryota; kingdom Viridiplantae; phylum Streptophyta; class Pinopsida; order Pinales; family Pinaceae; genus Picea; species Picea mariana. Next base: position 25,166 of record JASDQU010372462.1, read on the forward strand.
ACCAATTGAAGACTCGGGGCTCCATACACTCCAATGCATATTGAAAATGGCTTTGCAGAGCCATGTGGGGAGCTACACTCCCTGCCATGCGAGTAATAGTATAGAAGATAGCTCGTAAAGGAAAATCTTGGACATCCCTGATAACAACCTTACCGCTATGTTTCTCAGTTCCCAACACATAATGATGACTGATGTAGTAGTTCATAGGCTCACCACCTCCCCTGCTACCTGTCAATGTCACCCGTGAACCCTGGGGAGATAGTCGTGTTAGGAAATAGATATCCTCGATATCTATGGTGAGTGTGTGGGCACCCACATGAAATGCTTGCTCGTTCACATCCCACATGTGAACTAAGTACTCAAGTAGTCTCAGTTGGGCCCTCATGCCCTGAATCTTGAAGAATTTCAGTAGCCCACACTGTCGGAGGGCCATAACTATTCCCGGGTCATTCCCGACAAAGTAATCTTCTTCTTCGTGCTCTCGTTTGCGCCATTCCAACATCTTGATTGTGGAAGACCTGCTAAGGAACCATAAAAAGAGATTAGCATCATAATTTTATTTCTTGGGGGTTTTCCCTTGTTGGGTTCATCTTTTGAAATTTTGGGCTGTGGTCGTCGCAGGCCTGTGCATTTGCATAGTGTGGCGTCATCGCACCCTAGCTTTAGGGTCACCTGCGACGATCATAGATCATCGTAGGTTTCGATATAGGGCACCTGCGACGACCGCAACGCATGGGTAACCCCCAAAAATCAACCCAAAACACATTTTAACCAATGAAAATCAATTTTTTAACTGTGAAAAGATGAAGGAGATGTAGATTACCTCTTCTGCAGAGACGATTCGTCAAAATGATCCGTCGTGCACTCCACAACTAACGGTTGAAAATCAAGGTGAAAAAGGGCTTTTGAGCAATGATTGGGCAAAGTTACAAATGAAATGGTAAAATGTGGTTTGTTACCTACTTTATTGACTTTATTTCTTTTCATTTGTATATTATATTATTTTTTATGCTTTATCCAAGCTCTAAAGTCTTAACAACTTTCCAAGCGGTTGATTTTTGCAGATTAAAAAAGTTTAGGAGTCAAACGTTGGAACAAGGGTCCAATTTTTTGGTTTGTTTTTATATCTTTGTCACATGTATAGATCCTTTTAGGGTTTTTCAGGAAAAACTCCGAGCAGAGTCTTAGTTCTTTCTCGTGCTCGCAAAACCATGAGAACGTAATCTAGTAGTCTTTTGTTGTTTTTTCGAACTCGTAATGGTGACACGAAAAATGAAACCTATGGAGTATCCTTTAAGCTCTTTTCACGCTCCTTAAAAATGAAAAGATTGTCGAGCGACCTTGTTCTTTTCACACTCGTAAAAGTATTTGAAGAAAACATCTGATGAGCGGTATATTATCAGTTTTTTGGTCTCGTCATATTAATTTACAAAAAAGGACCTGATGGAGTTATCTTTGAGTGTTTTCCAAACTCTCTAAAAATGAAAAACTTTTGAGTTTTCTCTCTTTGGACTCATTAAATAAACATCGAAAGACCTATATGGGATCGAACCAATCCTTCTTAGGTTCGTTAAACATACTCCGAGGGAATCATGTGAAGGATGAGCTTACATTAACAAGCATATGTTATCCTCCTCAAGCTTGCGTAAACATAAAGAGGTACTCACCAGAAATGGTGGGGGAAAATTGGGAAGAAATGTGTCTCTGTATTGGTGTCAGTGGCAGTAATAGTCGCTCTTGAACATGACACCCCCCTTCATCATTGTATCCGGGTTGGGATTTTTCATTTGTCTCTCATTTGACCATCCACAAATTCATATGTTGGGTCCTCCTTGACTCAATGCTGCCAAGACCATTGTCGTGTCATTCATATGTTCAAGAGAAGTCCAACCTAAACAAGCCTTCTATTGAGTCGACCATCTGCAGTTATAAATCTTCTACCATGTCGGCCTTTCCTGTGTCAGTTTTGAATCACTTCATACTCTGATCTACCTCAAATATTTACATATTTCGTGTCATTGATGGGGGATACATCAAGACCCTCCTTTGACGACTCTTTTCCTGTCGACTTCAGTACATTATCCGGGAACAAGACTTAGAAATTTTTCAGTACCTTAGAGCTTGCATGCCTTAATGGCATGTCTCTTCGCTTTCAACAGTGGCTTCACATCATTGATCCCTGATTGGAAGATTCTATCGAGTGTTCGAATTCAACTCAATTATTCACATTCGTTGGATTGTACTAGGGTACCTTGGGAATCATGAACATCAATGGTGATTTCTCTCGCACTTGTTAACGATTTTCATTAATGACTGGTAATCAAGTGGTTTCTACCATGTTCGACTTCAACATCTATAATCACATGGCTAGATTTGTACTTAGAGACGATGAAAATGAAGATCCTGGATCTTATCATTTTGATCCAGGTTGTGACAGAGTATTTATGATTTGTATTGACACATAGATCCACTTTGTATGTCTCGTGGCTATGTCCGAATTTGAATTCTTTTAGAGCATAGATCCATAGTGTATCCCTGGTGGCTATGCTTAATCATGATGACATGGATCCACAATGTATGTTTAGTGGCCATGACTCACTTGACACTTATGATTAGAATCACTTGTAGTCTGAGCATGGGAATGCCTACCTCAGAAATGGTACAATATTATGCAGATGCTTGTTTGTTTGTAGGTTCTTGATCGATGTGCTCCTTGTTTTCGACACACAAATTCTACAAAGTATTTCAACTGTCATGAGTTCTAGCTTCATACTTTGGGGGGCATTCAGTTAAACATTATTTTGGTCACCTCAGTGATCATTTGATAACATGTATTCATGTTCCCTAAAAATATTAAAAGAGACCTTCTCCATGCGAAAAGTGATTTACTTTCCTCTGCCAAAAACCATATGAAGGAAGTTTGTCACACTCTGCTCTATTCATAGGGTGCGATGATGATTGAACGTCGCATCCTACAGTATACTTGGACTGCGATGTCATCGCATGCTGCTATGGTTGTAGGGTGCAACGATGCTTAAAGCTTAGGAAAAGTCAAATTTCGCGAATGTTCTAGAAGGGGATCTTCTAGAAGATGAGGTGGCCTCTGATCGGTTTGGATCTTACTCGCTTCTCTGATTTGGTGGGATCATCCTAATGTCCTCATCCATCTCTCTTTCACACTATATAAAGGGGGATCTCTCATGGAAAAGGATAAGGTTGAATATGATAAGGATTGTATGGAGATTTCTACTTCAGATTATGCTTGAGAGCTTTGCTTTAGTTCTTCAAGTCAGATTGTGGATCTTCTTCATTCAATACATTTGGAACAAAGGTGTGTGTGTTGAAGCAAAGAGTCATCGAAAGGGGACCTTGCAACATCAAGGCATGGGTTGTATTTTCCACTTTCTATTTCACTTAATACAATAATGCATTTCTTCCCTATATAAGCATCTCATCTTCTATTGTATAATTACTTGATCACATACATGGACTTCATTAGAATATATGTATCCTTGTTTTCCTTCGTTGTTGGTTTGTGATTCTTAGACAGGCTTACCATTTTGAAAATGCAAGGAAGGATCTTCAAAGACGACACTAGCAAGGACAAGCATCATTTAAAAGGTACATTATTTGTAACTCATTAAACTAGTTCACATGATGATGAAGTTTAAGGCGAAGTGTGCATTTTGTTATGTTTTGTTATAGTTTCCAATGGAATCTAGGGAGATCTGTTTATGTTCGCATTTACCGATTAGTTTGATAATGACATGCACCCCATGCTCATCAACAATGTATCCCAAGTATTGGACCCTGTTCATGCGAAAGGAACAATTTTCCAAGTTGGCATATAGCTTGTGTTGTCATAGAGTGCTAAAAACCTGTTGAATATGTCGCATGTGCTCCTCCCAAGTTCTGTTGAAGATGAGGATGTAATCCAAATATACCACCACAAAAAAGTTGGTGAAGAGTCTTAATACATCATCCATCAACCTCATAAAAGTGGTTGTTGCATTTGTTAAGCCAAAGGGCATGACCAACCATTTGAAGAGACCTTCTTTAGATTTGAAAGTTGTCTTCCATACATCAGTTGGTTCGATGGGAACTTGGTGGTAGCCAAAATTTAGGTCAATATTTCTTAAGAACTTTTCCCCCCTTGAGTTGATCAAGAAGGTCATCAATCTTGGGAACTGGGTACTGGTTTCTGACTATGATTTTTTTTAATGATCTGTAATCAATGCAGAGTTGCTAGGTCCCGTCCTTCTTTTGCACCAGTACAATCGGGCTTCCGCAAGGGGAGGAGATGAGTTTGATGTGCTCTTTTTGAAGAAGCTATTGGATCTGATGCTCGATTTCATCATTTTCCATTAGTGAGCGGTGATAGACTAGTCCATTAGGCAGAGGTTCACTGGGGGTTAGATCAATTGGATGCTTGACTTGGCAGTGCATCGGTACCCCGACGGGTGAGAAGAAGAAGTCTATATACTCTTCCACGATCCCCTCCACTTTCTTTTGTTGCAAAGAGAGGCTATGTGTAGAGGCCACAGATGTGGTGGCGACATTCTGTTTACTGTGAGCACGGATCACAAAGAAGATGAACTTCCCAGTCTATGAAATGACCTTATTGCATTGCTTAGCAGATATTAATGAAATAATGGTAGGAGGTGCTACCTTTGGTATCTTGTACAATTGTCTACCCAAAGTAATAATAACACTGCATGGTCTAGACTCATACACAACATGACACTTCCAAAAATATGGTTGTCCTAAAAGAACATCACAAACTTCAAGTAGAGAAATATCACACAATACCTCATCTTTGAAAGGCTTGATGCCATATGGAAGATGACATTGTTGGCTAACACAAAGATCTCTTCCTTGGCGAAGCCAATTGATGGTGTAGGGATGCGGGTGTGGTATCATCGATAGGTCCAACCGCTTGACGACCTCTGTTGAGATCAAGTTCTTATGACTAATGCTATCAACAATGAAATGAAGCAGAGCCCCCTTTACCCACATATGTGAGTGAAAGAGGCGGTCCCTTTCCTCTGGTTCTTTTGGTTTGCTTGGCTAGACTTTGGTGGTAGTGACAATGGCACTTGGTTCAATATCGATAATCTGCTTCCCTCCTTCTAGATTTGATTCTGAATCATAATCAACCTCTGACTCTAAAGCCTTTAACTCGACCATGAGTGACTGATTGGAGTGGCATTCTTCAGTGTTGTGCCAAGGGATTTTATGGTATTCACACCATTTTCCCCTATCCTTCTTCGTCTTCTCACTACCCTTATTATGTTGCATCTTGGACTAGTTGTCCTGATAGTGGCCATCTTTTCTCTGTCCCTTGTTGTGTGGGTTGGGGCTGCCTTTGCCCTACTTCGGCTATGAGGATTTTGCAGATCCAAAATCTTTCTGCTTAAATTTATGCTCAATCTTGACATCATATCTATAATCCATACCCAATGACGTGATTTCTAGAAACTCCATTTCTATTTGAATGTATCTATGCAAACAACCACGGTATTTGAGCACCGAATGTCGCTCAGAGTCTTTGATACCCAATTTGGTGTACATGGTATGGAAATGATTGGTGAAATCTGGTATTGTCTCATCCCTTTCTTGACGCAGGGTGGTCCATCTGGTGTACTGGTCCTCGTAGCTTCCAACATGGTAGTAATGTTCTTTAAAGGCATCCTGGAAGGAATCCCATGTAGGGGCAACCACAAATATTGCATATTCCTCTATGGCTCTTTGCTCAGAGTAAGTCCTTAACATGGGGGACGACCTTGAGGAGTGCAAAAGTAATCTTTTCCCTATTGGAAAAATTGTGGACCGAAAAATACCCTTCGAGAAGATTCAACCATTTATCTACAAAATTTGCATCTATCGGTCCTTCAAATAATGGAATATCAAAATTTACCTATACCTTGAAGGGGGTTGCATGGCCATTTGATGAAGATGCTTCTCTTGTGGGCAGTCGTCTAAGGATCTACGCAAAGTTGTCCATCATTTCATTCCTTTATAGTGCAAGGGCTTCCTCGAGAAACATTTTAAAAGGATCTCCTGCTCCATTATCTTTATTTTTTTCTCCCATGGGTTGTTGTCGGGATCGGCGTGACAGATCTTGCAATGACTCAATTGGTTCGAGTCCCAACTTCTTGTACCTATATCTTGTCGGGGACATGCACAAAGAAAAATAAATGAAGAGCATACCGCTCTGATACCATTGATCCAGATTTAGGAGTGGAATGAACTAATTAATAGACTGAATACAATAAACACAGAGATATGAAGAACAACACAGATATCCGGTGAACAATATCTTCTATTGAATAAATGAAATAGGTTGAAACTGTAAAACTCTAGAACTGAAACACTTGCTCGAATGGTGGTAGCTATCTCTGATAAGAGATGTGGCTGCTATGCGCATCTGTCTGAGCAAGATGATTACAATGAGGCTCCAGAGGCCTTTTTAACATTACTAATGAATGCCAAAACCCTATACATCCAAAAATCTAACCCTATGAGATGAAACACCAAAAGTTATGTGGGCCCCTATGGGTAAGTTGGTACCTCAACTTGCTGGGGTCGTAACTTTTGCATACGACCTCCGTTTTAGTTGTGTGATAGCTCGTTGGAAAGGTCTTTTAGAGGACTACACATTACATTGTCAAACATTAACTCTATCTATAGTTTGACTGTGGAGAGCCAAAAAAAACACTGTTTAGGGCCCCAAAACGGCCCTGGAAGTACAACAAGATGTGCTGACATGAAAACATACAAAATAAGCGAGTTGGATTAGGTGGGAGGCCACCAATATCCACTTGGAAGATGTGCGGGGCTTAAGACAACTCTGAAAGTGTAAAACCCACAATTTCAAAGAAGTACAAAAGAACGTGCTGAAATAAAAATTGTCAAGAGGACTCAATTGGAATAGGTGGGTGGCCACCAATATCCACGTGGATCAGCAAGTGCAGGAGTAGTTATTAGTGCAAGAGGAGCCTCAAGGGGATTTTGTACCATGTGGAATACAACGACCTTCCATGAAAAAAGAAGATATGAAGCAACACATTGGGTTATGGCCCATCTAAAACATCTACCCTCAGGTAATGTTTATCCTATCATTAATGTTTATATGCCTAATAATTATTGGGAGAAAGTAGAATGTTGGGAGTCCTTGTTGGGAATCAAGGATGTTGGGTTTCTGCAAAATTGTGTCATAGCTAGTGACTTCAACACAACTATGCACATGAAAGAAAAAAGAGGTGGCTCTATATTAAGAGATCATTTTAGGAAACACATGGAAGACATGGTCTGTGGCCTAGATCTATTTTATGGCTATCCCAGTAAAGGAAAATACACTTGGAGAAACAATCAAACTGAGGTGGGGCACATTGCAGTTAGGCTTGACTATTTCCTTATTCACAGCTCTCTATTATCCCTTCTAGATAAGATTTCCTCCCTCATAATTCCTCGGGGTCTCTCTCATCACCGCCCAATCTCTCCGTCCTCTAAAAAGGAGGAAAATTTAGGTCCAATTCCCTTTCGGTTTAACCCCCTTTGGATGGATTCCCCTAACTTCTTACCTTTACTCTCATGTGTGTGGAATCAATGGGTGGATGGCTCTCTTGTTTTCATTTGGGAGCAAAAGTTAAAAAGATCTAAACATATTATTAAGGACTGGGTCAGGAATTCTCCCTTCTCCGCTAGGGAAGAAGTTGAAAATTGCAAAAATCAGTTGGAGGATTTACAAAGAAATATGGAAACCAAGGAAATAAATAATACCCAAATTTCTCTTGGGAAAGAAGTCTTTCAAAAATACATGAAGGCTCTTAAAGATGAAGAATTGGTTTGGAGGATGAAATCAAGATATTTATGGCTTCAGGAAGGGGAAAAAACATGATCCAGGAGGATATCCGTGGCCACCCACTTAGTCCAATTGGCTCAAAATAGTCTTTTGGAAATTTACTATTTTTAGCAGTTTTTCGGGTCCCGAACTTCTGGGGCCATTTTGAGGGCATAAAAATCATTTTTTCACGATTGGGCACCTCAATGAAGGATTGAGGCTCTAATTGAGCCCCCAAAATGAATCTCCTTGTCGATACCTTTCCAATGAGCTATCATGTGCCCTAAACGAAGATCGTATGCAAAAGTTACAACTCCGGGAAGTTGTTGTACTAACTTACCCCAATGGGGCCCACATGACATTTGGCGCTTCATGTCTAGGGTTTTTAAATTCATGTTTATTGTAAAAATGCCTTCAAAGCCTCATTGTACTTATCTTCTTGCGGATGAGCGTAGCCGTCACATCTCTTCTCGGAGATAAGCTGCCACCATTCTAGCAAGCTTGTTTCAATCTACATTTTACGGTTTTAAACATATTTCTTATTTAATAGAAGTCAAGTTTTACTGTATCTTTGTTATTATTCATCGTGTCTCTATGTTCATATTATAAATCTGTGGTTTCATTTCGTTCTGGTCATAAATTCGGATAAAAAGAACCTCCTTCTTTCATAAGCAAGCAAAGGCTTGACAATGTAGAAATAGAGTGGAAGAAATAAAGTCTCAATCGGGAGAGTTCATTACCTCCTTAGAGGAAATTAAGAAGGCAAATTCAACTCATTTTGGAAACCTATATACAAAGGATGGAGAAAACAATCAAGAAAAGAGTGAAAAATTTATAGAACACATCTTCGCCCTGATCTCATAAGAGGACAACATAGATCTAAACAAGGAGGTTTATGTTGAAGAAATATGTGAAGCCCTCAATCAGTTTGACCTGGATAGCTTCACTCTTCACTTTTATCTAAAATGTTGGACAATTATCAAGACTCATTTCATTCGAATGGTTATATATGTTCAAAAATCCTTTATGATGGGTAGTGCCACTAACTCATCCTTCCTAGCCTTGATCCCCAAGGAAAAAAATTCTTCTTCCTTTGACAGGTTCCACCCCATATCTCTCTGCAATGTATCATACAAAATTTTGGCAAAAGTCATTACAAATAGATTGAAGCCAATATTTCCCCGCCTCATTCTCCCAAATCAAGACGACTTTGTTGAAAAAACGCAGATTTGGGACAATATAACCTTAGTCCAGGAGGCGATCCACACCAGTTTCAAAAAATGGAGAAAAATGTATGGTTATTAAAATATATATGGAAAATGCATTTGATCGAGTAAAGCATAGTTTATTTTTTTAAGTTCTAAATTTTTTTGACTTTAATCAATCTTTTATATCTTAGATCGGAGCCTACATCTCCACTCCATGGATAGCTCCTTTAATAAATGGTAGGCCTGCCCCTTTTTTTAAAGTCTCTAGAGGTTTAAGACAGGGATGTCTACTTTCTCATATGTTGTATGCACTAATGGAAGAATAATTTAATAGAAGATTATAACATGAAATAAGAACATGCTCCATCCCAGGTTTGAAGATCACAAGAGGAGTCAGCAAAATAAATCATTCTCAATTTGTGGATGACACCCTGCTGCTAGGAGGTGCCTCTCAAATTATGGCCAGTTGATTTAAATTGGTTTTGGACCAGTATGGTGAAGTCGTTGGAGGAATTATAAACAAAAACAAGAGTCAAATATATGCATGGAATATAAAATCTAGCGCTCTTATGAGAATTGCCAGTCTGCTGCAATTTCCTTTCTTAGTGGATTAGAAATTCTTCAAATATTTAGGCACACCAATTATCTCGAAGTCTCTCCCAGGGAAGGTGTGGCAAGTCATCCTGCAAAATATAAAAGACCAATTTAAAGTTTGGGGAGCAATATGGTTGAATTCGGTAGGTCGATTGGTTTTGGTGAAATCAGTCTGATCTTCTTTCCCCATCTTTCAATTCTCAACTCTATTAGCTCCAATGGGTATAAAAAAGGCAATGGCTCATATAATTCGCAAATTCCTCTTGCAAGGGGGAAAAGATAATGAAAAAAAATTCATATGGTCAACTGGAATACAATCTATGCACCTAAAGAACATGGTGGGTTAGGAGTTCAGGACCCGAAAAGATAAATATTGCATTAGGAGTGAAACTTCTATGGAGATTGATAACTGGTGGTAATGATTGGTGGAAGAAAGAAATTTGCTACAAATATATTTCAAGAAATAGAAGGAGATGCTTGGACATAGACCCTGACCATCAATCAGGTTCTCCTATATAGAAATTAATAAGATCCTCTCTTCTTTTCTTCCGAGACCATCTTTCCTGGAGCCTGAAAAATGGAAATAAAATCAATCTTTGGGAGGACTGCTTCTCTTCCTCCGAGATCTTAAAAGAAATCTCTTTCATGGCTCCTCTTCGGACCTGGCTAACAAATCAGAGAAAAATTTCCCTTTTTGATCTCAGAATGGCATAGTAATGGATCTTGGAAGGGGTGGAGCTTGGGAGAAGTCTCTCCTAATCTCTCTCGAGCAACTCATTCATTCCTCCTTATTATCAATGGGTCAACTCTTGTTCACCTTCATCAACAAGACAATAAGGGTTGGGGCACTTTTGGTTACTCAGTAAAAGAAGGGTACAAGCTCCTAATCAAATAATCCCATCTTCTAGAAAAGTCCAACATTTGGAATGAGATATGGAATATAGATGGGCTCCCAAAGGTTAATATTTTTGGATGGCAATTAGCACACAATAAGTTGCTCACAGGAGAAAATTTTCTCAAAAGAGGTATTATGGGACCGTTTAGATGTGCACTATGTCGACAAGACCTTGAATCTTCATCGCATTTCTTTTTGGATTGTATTTTCTCCAAACAAGTGTGGCATTTGGTATACTCAGAAATAATGCATAATATTGTATGGCCTTCAACATGTAGAACTATGATTGGGAAATGGAGTAAAGTTTATAAGGGGTCCTTTTCCAACAAGCCGACCTTTCATCGTGTTTGGAAGGCATCCATTAAATTTGTGTGTTGGAAACTATGGTTGGAAAGGAACACAACCATTTTTAAAAATAAATTACTTCTCGCCCCTTCTGTAGCTATTATGACCCAAGGAGGGCATATATATGGCTAAATGTATATGATATGACCCTAAGGGGGGGCATATATGGGCCTAAATGTACATGTAATGTGCAAATACATATGTAATAGGGTCAACATAGTGATAAAGGGGCCTCATGTGAAAGTGTGAATAACTATATATAAGAGATCATATATTCATTATTGAGAGGTGAAATGTGAAGTATGAGAGGTATTTGGTTATTTGGAGGGGGTTCCCCTATTCTTTAAGCAGTTATTGTGTAACATATCTATATTGGAGTTGTGCTCCACGTTGAAATGTTGTACATGGTGTGTAATTCTGTTATTTTATGATATTTTGAGCATTTGGACCATAACATTTGGTATCAGAGCTCAAGGTCTTGGGGTTTCACTACTGCATTTGAGACACCTTGTAATTTTAGCTATAATTTTCTTTTTACGATGTTTCAGAAGTAACGTCTTGGAGGATATTTAGAAGACAGATCAAGGTACTTTGGGTTAAAATTTCAGCTCTTGAGGATTTATACTTTCAGATATATATCCTGTGCAATCTTGGGTTCTAGAATCATCTTGAATTTAGTCATCTCAGAATTTTCACTATAAAAAATTTTTCGTGACTTTTCAAACCTTGGAACCAGGAGGATATTTTGAAAAATTATCATGGTATCTGTGATAAAAATTTCAGCTTCTGGGTCATCCTAATTTTGTAGATACACCTTGTGTAAGATATGGTAGTTGACTAGTCCTATTGACTAGTCTCAAACATGTGTTCCTGGTAAAAGAACCATAACTGCTTCATAGAGGATCCAAATTGAGTGAGACCAGTTTCATTGTACCATTGTACCATTGGTACCATTTTCATAATTTTACATCAATTATTGTGCGTGGGGCACACTGTACAAGTGTATTCTCCTAGAAAGGCAAAAAATTAGCAAGGTGTGGGGAAGTTACCATAACTTCCACTTGGCACATCAAATTTTGGTCAGACCTGTGGAACTGCAAAGAAGAAATTTCAGAGTACTACAGGTTACAATTTCATACTAATAAGGGATGAAATTGCATAGATACATCAGAATTAAGGTTGACCAGGAGGATAGACTCCAAATCAAGGTTCCCAAGGTATGTTTACTTAAAACTATCATAACTTTTTATTGGAATGTCCGATTGAGCTGATTCAAAATCCATTGGAAAGATAAAACCTATAATATTATATTGGAACATAGATTACAAATATTTGAGATCTTTATCCTTAATATATTGAGGTTGTGATTTGAGGGTTGGGATTAGACCTCAATTAAGAATCAATGGAAATACCTAAATTTACAGGAGATGAAGATAAAGATGAAATAAATCCTATGGAATGGTTGAGGTTGGTAAAAGAATATAATATGACTCCTTCGAAGGAAAGAAATTATTTTTTGATGAAGCTTGGAATTGATGGATGAGTGTTGATCAAAATACTAGATGGCATTGCATATGGGAATAATTTGAAAAATTCTTCTCAAATAAATGGATTAGGGATACAAAAATGGAGGAATTGTATAGAATTCAAGATGAATTAAAAGAAGCAATGGAATATATTAAGAAAAAGGATGAGGAGGTATCTAAGATATGATCCCTTACTGAATCACTCATTAAGGAGGTTAAGAACTTAAAACAAGAAAATAATAGTAAATCAAAGTGGGAAAATGATGAGTCAAGGGAAGATTTGAAAAATAAAGAAGAGATATGTAGATTATGAAACCATAATAAAAAACTATTGGACGAGGTCAAGAGATTGAAAGAAGAAAAGAAGAATTGTCAAAATCAAGAGGAGAGAAGGATCTTGGATGAAGAATCTACCAAAATACTGGAAGATGAGATTTGCATGAAGGTTGAGGAATCCTTAAACACTGATGAGGTAAAATCAGAAATGCAAGCCATAATTGAAGAAGGACGTCAAAATTTGTTAGATGGGATCACATTGCAGCTCCAAAAGGAGAAATAAGACAAGATTCAAGAAGGTCAACATAAGATACTTGAATAAATTGAACTCCATCTAGAGGATGTACATGCCAAATATGATGGTATTATCTCAAAGGCTAGAGTAATCAAAGACCAAGCAAAGATGATCACGGATTCCATTGTTGCTGAAAAGAAGATAGATGAAATGCATGTGCAGAGTGAAGGAAGACCATCAAATGTGAAATCGCATCGACACCCTCATTACCAAGAAACATTTCAAGGAAGACAACAAGGACGATATCAAGATGGTGAAGGAAGAAGATGGAATACTTGTCAATATTCATGGAACAAGGCATCACCAAACTACTATTCAACAAGCTATTATCAGAGACCAACAACGACTACAAATTAGAGAAACTTCAACAAAAATACATGGAATCAAAGGAGATAAAATTATTCAAGAACTAGACACCAAGGATTAAGACAAAAAAGAATTGATTTTGGATGGATAGATCATCAACAATGGAATGAAGAAAGCAGGAACATAAGAAAATCATATTACTTGGTTTCATCACATGTGAAGCCTTTAAATGCAAAGCTTTGAGGACAAAGCTTTTTTAAGGAGGGTATTATGTTATGACCCAAGGGGGCATATATATGGCTAAATGTATATGATATGACCCGAAGGGGGGGGCATATATGGGCCTAAATGTACATGTAATGTGTAAATACATATGTAATAGGGTCGACCTAGTAATAAAGGGGCCTCATGTGCAAGTGTGAATAACTATATATAAGAGATCATGTATTCATTATTGAGAGGTGAATTTGAAGTATAAAAGGTATTTGGTTATTTGGAGGGGGTTCCTCTATTATTTAAGGAGTTATTGTGTAACTTATCTATATTGGAGTTGTGCTCCACGTTGACATTTTGTACATGGTGTGTACTTTTGTTATTTTATGATATTTGAGCATTTGGATCATTACAGTAGTTGATCATGCAATGGGCCAATTGGGGGAATATCCCACATCACAAAGAATAAAATTTGAGAAAATTGAGCAACTAGAAAAAGCAGAAGAACTCTAGATGTCTAAAATGAATTTCAAAATTTTCCTTTCCCCCAAAAGAACCCAAAGATCATTCTGGCAGCTTCAGGCTTCACCTCAAGAATACAATTTCTAGCTTTCTTCTCAATCAGGATCCATCCCATGTTTCGTCAGGGCTTCAAAAGGAAACCCAGGGAGGCAGGTGCAGGAGGGGTGTTGTATGGCCCTAGAGGAAATCAAATCCTAGACTTTTCCTAGAACTTGGGCAAGACTTCAAACAATATGGTTGAAGCTTATGCAGTTTATCAAGGGATCTTGTTAACATAGGAACAATAACTAAACCATACAACAATAGTGGGTGATTCAAAAAACATCATCTGCTATTTCGTTCTGGGAACTACTCCTAAAGATGCCAAAATTAAGAGAATTATTGATTGCTCGAAGCTACTCCTGACCACCACTCAAGCTCAATTCTTTCATAGTATGAGACAAAATAATCAAGATGCCAACAAGATGGCTAATCGGGCAATTGGCATGGCCCTTGGCTCCTTGAGAATCCAAGGCCCAGTCTCCTTTATAGCACCTCCCTAATGGAAAAGACCTTATTAAAAAATTGGGCCAGTTAGGCCCACATCGCACAAAGGGAGACACATGGATTTAGCATGCAGTGAGGGGATAGTCATATTTGGGGTAGGAGTGACAATACCACCACCTTCTCCTGGCTCATGGGGATGTGCAGGTCATGCTAGAAAATGGTCTTATCGTCGGAATTGAGCGGAGTGGTTCTTTGTTTCGTGTGTACTTATCCCCATGTGACTTTATTGTAGGAGTACTTAGCATTTCTAACCCATATACAGTGATAATGGATTCGATGACGGGAGAAAAGGTTGAAATCATGAATGGGAGTGAGGTGAATCGGATAATACATGCCATGACAACTTCGTTAGGACCTATGGTGCGTGGGAAGATCTTCAGAAGCTTGAATTAATGCATCCCCGCTTCTCGAGGTTCTATTAAGGATAGGAGAATGCCAATGCAGGCTACTATCAAGGAGCGAGAAGTAGAAAATTTGTCAATTGGTCAATAATTTCAACATTCAACCTGTCTTTGGAGAATTTATGAAATCCATTGGTGGAGCGAAGAATTGGGTACCCAGTGGTTAGGCGGAAGACCTCATTTTTATCTTCTGATTTTTCTGAGGTTGGAGGTTGGCTCCGAGTAGAGCAACTTGGATTAAGTGCAGGGTATTAATGCGAAGATAGTAGTTGTTACTCTATCAATTGGTCTGGAATCCCTGAGTTTAGTCTGTCTTTGGATAGTTCCTAAGATTTTGTGGTGGCTTATGACAGTGGTTTTCCAATGGCTTGGCGAAGGTAACTTTATCTATTTGCTTCCATTTGACACTCAACAAAATAATTTGGTCGATTTTATGGTTAGTCTTTCCAGTCTCCTTTTCATTTCGGTTTGGTTCCAGTCAGAATCTTTGTCTACATCCAATTTCTCTATTTGTGGAAACATAGGGTGCTTTGGGAAGCATCTCATTGCTCCTCCTTCCTGGAATCTAAGCTTGATCTTTAATCTTAGCCTGGATTTGGTAAGTTTGGTTGGTTGCTATCTTGTGGAGAATTTGTCAATTATAGAATTCAACCCCTACTCTCAATTTCTCAAAATGGAAAATGGGAACGAGCCATAGAAATCTCGGGAGCTGGAAGATGATGAGCTGATGGAGGACAATTTTACCTTCACCCACCGACTCTCTCTCAAAGTGGACTCTCATAGTTTGACAATTTCCTTTTCTCTTGAAACTATGGGCCAACATAGAGCGCTCATCAGACAACTCTAGGATGAAGTGGAATTTGTCCATAGATAGTGAGAGTCTTTGCAAATTCAATTGGAAGCAAGAGCATAAAATTCAAAGTCCTTTGTCTAGAACTAGAAAAAAGAAGAACACAACCGACCTGAGGACAATTAGAAGATGATGTTTCCTGATTTGAACATGGTTGTGGCACCATCACCAGAAGAAGTCATAAAACCAAAAATTTAGTCTAGCATTTCAGTAATTTTGCAAAGATATGTTTTGTGTATGGCAAATGTTTATGATTTCTGAATATTTTGGATTCAGCAAAGCTTGATAAGAACTATAGGACTAACATCTATATCAATGTAAAAGAAAACAATATGATGTTGGATTTCTATCTTACCAACACTTCCTTTTGTACTCAACAACCTCGGTCGCGCCTTTTTATTGAATAAAATTTTTACGAGTTTGTGTTAAAAAAAAAATAACTATATTGCTACATATGTTGGGAATTCATATTAACCAACATAAGAAAAATATAGTGAGCAAAATTAAAACAAGTTTTTCATTCGAAATAGAGATCAAAACTTGCCATCCCCAAAACCAAAACAAGGGATCAAGTTGTCCTCATCAAAAGCAAATAAGGTACTCCCAATTATTGAGATTTATTGTTCATAAGGGTTTGAAGTGTCTCCAATATGGTGGAATCTTCGACGATTAACGTAAAATTGTTAACAAAATGTTGAAGTGGTCAATTTGATTTCAATAGGATTGAAGAGTATAAATCTTGCATGATTATCAACTTAAATCAAAAAATCCCATAAAAGTTGTACTCAGTACCTATGAGATTTCTACAGAAACCCAATAACACTTTTTGTTCTCAAATAAACACAATGGACCACATTTGATAAAGGCAGTTTGGTTGTTTTAAATTTTTATAATTTCATGGAGATTATGACATTAAAACTTCAAGATCATGGGTTATATAACTTCCTCAAGTCCCAAGGTGGCAGAAGTGAAGGACTGTGGAAGGAAGCTCTCGCCATGGTTGGGGCAGTAGGCGACACACTCCATAAGCATCAATATATTAGTAGTAGGATGAGATATTAATTTTTCCATTTATTGTAAATTTCGAACAACATGAAGGCTTCGTCATGGTTGGGGTCGTAGGAGACACAAGCATCAAGATATCAGTAGCAGGTTAGGATATTAATTTTTCCATTTATTGTAAACTTTGAACCACATGAAGGCTACAATAACAGATCAAACTTATTAGCCAATGAAGTGTTAGAAAATTGCTTGTTTTTATTAGATAAAAAACAAATGTTTCCAATTCCTATGTTCAACATTAGAGTTGGCCTTGCTCGCAGGGGTGTAGACCGATTGACATGTGCCGTGTAAATGGAAGGAAATTTGTAAAGGAGGTCTCAAGTTCAATTCTCACCCCGCTTTACTTGTGCTCCATGCTTGCGGGATGTGTGGCGCACCTGGGTTTATAGTGGTAGTGGACGGGTATCGACCACGTGTCACGCGAGTACGAGAACCACGAGTTACCGATTTCCCCAGTACATAAAAATAAAATAAAAATAAAACATTAGAGTTGGCCCAATTTTTTTAAGTCAATGGTTAAACTGATTAAAAGTCAAGAAAAATATAATACTATATACTACCCGGAGACAGTATATTAATGGAACATAATAATGATTAATAGAGTGGTGTATTTTTTAAATAAATTTGATCATAATTTAGTGGTCAAACAACAATGAGGATAATACTAGAGGCTCATATTTACAAATGTGGGTTGACTTATAACCATGTCACTTGAAAGAATATGTTGATGGTCTATAAAAGGGTAGACATTCACTTGTGCGAGATGCCTTTGGATCTTGGGTCATTAACTCATGTCCTTATGTCTAAGGAAGATAAGCTCTTAACCAATCATAAACAATTTTAGGTCTCACTTTAGGACCTAAAGGGTTGTTTCACATGGGTTTAGCTTGGATGGTGGAGTGGCATGGTGGGGTAGCATGATTTTTATCCTCCCCACCTAATTTTAACTCCCACAAGTGACATGTTGGCCCATTGTAATAAGGCTAGAAGGGTAGATGCCCCCTAGATAGAGGTCCACTCCGGTGTGTCTCGTGACGCCGTGGCCCTTGCTAAGTCATAAGTTTCCTACTTGGCATTGAATTGTAGGCTATTGACACTAGCTAGCCTAGGGGTTATAGGGGAAACCAATGAGATTTGAACTTGGGCCTCGCCCAAGTAATCCTAACCAGTGATTGATTCCTCTAAATCTATAAAAACAAAATACCCAAAATACCCAATATCCCATGTGCTCCATCATAACAGAGGTTGGACAAATGTCATGTGGTATTAAGTATCCACTTCAACTTAACTCCATACATGAAATTAAAAACTTAACTTTAAAACTAAAATACTATACATGATTAGAATTTTACCTTATACCTAAAAGATATTGATTATTTACTTGTTATAAGGTGAATCCTATTTAAAATGAAATTTAAAATGTGAAAATATTCATTTTATTTCAAAATGCATTACAAATTTTGCAATAAATAATTTTTAAAACATATAAATATTTTTTTGATTTTAATATTTTTCACAATAAGGTCCCCAAGGTGTAGGACAATCGGTGATGGAGTGTGTTGTTAAGGCACTCCCTGTTGTTAAAGTCATCGGTTCGAAACCTGCGGGGACAAAAAATCCAGCCATGTTAAGGGTTGGTGTGGCTTAGGCTGGGTGCGATCCTCGGGTGATTTTGATGGCTTAGATGCCCCCGAGTCGCGGTTTCTCAGCCACAGGCTAGTCCCACAGGTCACAAACAAACTAGCAAACAAAAAAAAAAAATCACAATAAATTATTTATGAAAAATATCTTTTAAAATTATATAAATATTATTTTAATATTAATACTATTAATAATTATATATACATAAATATATTTTTATAAGAAAATTTACCACAACAAGTTTTGAAGAAATAGTTTTAAAATCATGTAAAATGGAACTGTATCTCCACATTTTCTCTCACCACTAATGGACCCCACTGAACACTTTACACTTCATATTACTTATGCTTCATCTTACTTGAATTCATGTTGATTGGATGGAAATGCATTTGTATATTCCAAGATATATTACTATAATTGTAGGGCTTTGGCTAAACGTTCTACCTTTTGGATTTCTTTGGCTAGAATTCGATGATGAAAATTTGGACAAAATCACTATTTTATGTTGTTTAAATTGCATTTCTGAATGCATAAATGGATTCAACGTGTTGAAAAACCCCTGGGGCACTTGGATTCTACAAATTTAGCCACTCAAATCTTCATATCCAACCATTCATCACCGGATTTCAGGCAAAATCAAACGGAAAAAGTTATCGGAAAACAACTAAAAGGTAGAACGTTTAGACTACTGCTAATTGTAGTAGTGTAGGGTGATTATTGTTTGCTACAATTACATAGTTATAAAGTATTTATGATATTATATGTAGAGTTCAAATCCAGAGGGGGGTAGGGTATGTATACTTTTGTAGACTTTATCAATCAAATCGTTGCAGAGAGGGTGTCCCTTGTCCCATAAACAAGGGGTCTCATACATAGATTTGGTGTCTGGCTTGGTTGTGTCATTAAAATTAGATTATTATTATTATTATTATTATATATTACATTGTTAGATCCACATGCTCATGTACATATCATGAAGTATTCACTATGATACATGTTTTGTAATTTGGTATTTATTGTGGGTGTAGCCTTGATCTGATAAATCCTTAGATGCTTGTTAATTTTTAATACATAATAGCATCTACTTGATCTTCAAAATAAAAATGATCACTTGATTGTTTGTAATTTACATGTGAAATATTATCTATCCAAATACACTTTAATGATAAACAACTTGCAAAAACCTGAGCAAAAATGGAACAACAATATTGAAATCACATACATGAGTCTGATAACGGAGTTCACCTAATTTGGGCTACATCTCCGGGTCCGTTTCCAATAGAGACCTCTTTATTATTGCTCAAATTCTTGTGTTTTACAAAGACCCTTTTCCGCGTTGCTCAAACTCAAAAACAGAGTATGCAATTGAATTCCTTGCAAAATTCCGATAAAAATGGGTATAAATTTCATAAATTCTATGTCAGAACCCCGTGGCATGCATTATGGTACAAACTCTAATTATATTCACCCTTGTGCATGAACTTCAAGACCGTACTTTGAATAATCATGAGTATGTCCTTTGCCTCGGTCCACACGCCATTAAATAGCCTAGGTTGGCCAAACTGTGGCCCAACCTTGGAGCTTACATAGGCATCAAATTAATTACAAAAATATTAGTTTGTTACAACAAAATGAAACTTATGGCATAATGGTTAAAAAATTGGGTTATGGGGGAAAAGGTCATGGGTTCAAACCTACGGACCTTCCCCCTTGACACTTTTGGTTACAACCATTATATATATATATATATATATATATATATATATATATATATGTGCGGTGGTATATGGTATATAGTTTAACAAACCCGTGGAATATTCGAACCACGGTTATATTGCAATACATATGATATGGGTCGAGGGCCCCTTTTTCCAACCATTTGAATATTCCAACAAACTTAAATAAATGTCACCACATGTATGGTTAAGAACCAACCACCGGGTATAGTGGTGAGGTCGTTAGGTTATTTGGCAGAAGACCCAGGTTTGATCCTCTGGGCTCCAACAAAATTTTAACGAACCTTACCCATAATTAGTCAATAGGAGGCTGCCACATGGAAATATCTCATTGGTTCATCATTGCCACATGTCTTCATAGGATTATTCCACCTATCACCTTCCCAATTAGTCATATAGTCATGCCATGTGGTACCCTTTGATGTTGTCATGTCATCGTCATACAATAGTGCTACATGCCACCCTTTTACTGGTGACACGTGTCACTTGACCCCTTTGAGTTTGTATGCAGAAGTTATGGATGGTCAAAGTTCAAGTCAAATTCAAAGGGGTCAAGGTGTCACATGTGACCCTGGGCACCTTGACCCCTTTGACTTTGACCATCCATAACTTCTACATACGAACTCCATTTAAGGAAATTTTTGTGTCATTGGAAAGCTATCGTTGAGCTCTATGCATTGATGGAATTTTTAAGAGCATCTGTGATGGCTTAAATTTGAGCATTTATGAATCCTTCTGGACCTCTATGAGCGTTCTGGATCTTCCTGGGCCTCTATGAGTGTTCTTGGATCCTGTTGGATCATTCCTCTCCATTGGAAGCCTTTTGGACCACCAAAAGTTTTTATTACTCAACAAATAAGTGAGGGTAGAGTTCCCTCACCCTTTTGATCTCCATCCATTTTTCTTTACTTGGTTTTAATCCTTTAAGACCAACTCAAAGATATTCCACATCAACTCACTGTGAAGTCATGATTCTTTTGTCAAGAATAACATCTTCTTGTAGCTCGTCTAAATACTTTGAAGAAAAACCATCAACTAGTGGAACTTAAATACTTTCATCTTCATCTATAATCATAGGAGGCTCATAAATATTCAAATTCTCAACATTTACCATTGAATACATTTGCATGTAAGCTGGTAGATCTAAATGAAAGGCATTGGTACCAATTTTCTCCAAGATCTTGAATGGAACATATCAAATTGGCCTTAGCTTTTTCCCTTCACCTTTCATTCTATCATTGTTGATATGTAACCATAATTGTTCACCGACTTCAAATTGATGATCAACCCAATGTTTGTCATGCCTCGCCTTGTATTTAGCTTGGATTTTCTCCAACTATTCATGTACTACTTGATGTACCTATTGGATTCTTTGAATGAACCTTTTAGCTTTATCTGTATCATCCTGTCCATCATCTTTACTTGCTTCTCCAAAAGAAAATTCCATAGGTGATTTAGGCAAGTACCCCAAACATACTTCAAAATACGTTTTCTAAGTAGAAGAATGCATGGCATGATTATAAGCATGTTGCACATAAGGTAATTGTTCAACCCATAACTTAGGATGCTTGTTACAATATCCTCGAAGTAGATGTACCACTGTTCTATTTAGCACCTATGTCTGTCCATCTGTATGCAGATGAAAAGTTGTGCTCTTCTTTAACTTAGTGTACATGAGCTCCCTTAAATGAGACCAAAACTTTCCCCAAAAGCGAGAGTCTCGATTTGATATAATAGATGTAGGCAACCCAAAATGAACCCAAACATTACCAAAGAACATATGTGTTCTCTGTTCAGTTGTGACTTATTTCTTACATGGCATTAGAATACACATCTTGTTGAATCTATCCACGACGACATATAGATAATCATGACATGTCCTTGACATCGACAAACCCACTACAAAATCCATGGAGGTGCTTTCCCATGGTTGAGAAGGTACTAGAAGTCGCGTATATAACCCCAATTTTCTATTGTTAGGCTTGCTTGTGGCACACATAACACACCCTTTTATATACTTGGAAAATGTTTCATTCATTCGAGGCCAATAACAATATCTCTACAACTATGATATTGTCTTACCAACCCCAAAATGACCAGAAATGAGAGATGTATGAGATTCTCTAATTACATTCACTCTTTCATTTTTGGGTATACAAATCTTTCCAAGATGATATAACAAATTGTCATGCATATAATAATCTGACTGTTGATTGCCATGAATTAATTCTTCATATACATATTTAAAATCATCATCCTTAGCATATTGTTCAACATAACTTTCATGATCTAAAGGATTATACCTTAGTATTGTTGATGCATTAATCATTGGCCTTGACAACATATCTACAACCTTATTATGAATACTTTTCTTATACTTGAGTACTAGATGAAACTATTGTAAGAAACCCATCCACATGAAATGTCGTGACTGTTGTAGCTTGGTTTGTGATTGCAAATACTGTAATGGTTGATGATATGTATGAATTATTGTCTCCTTTCCCATTAAGTAATGCTTCCATTTCTTCACCCTTTGTACCAATGCACACAATTCCTTATCATATGTTGTATAGTTAACCACAACTTAAGTGAAAGTTTCAGAATGATAACATATAGGTTTACCTCGTTGCATCAATACTACTCCCATGGCATATATTCTTGCATCGATTTGTATCTCAAATGGATGTTGTAAATATGGCAGAGCCAAAACTGGTGTGATGCTTATCTTTTCCTTTAATTTCTCAAAGGCTTTATGTTGCTTGCCTCCCCAATCAAAGACCTGTTTTACACTTGTTAATGCATGCATATGAGTTGCTATGTAAGAGAAATTAGCAATGAATTTCCTCTAGTACTATACTGCTCCTAAGAAGCTCCTGACTTCTGTGGCAATAGTTGGCTTGGGCCATTTCACAATGACTTATACTTTTGCGGGATCTATCTTTAGCTGACCATTCCCTACAATATATCCCAAATATACCAAAGAAGTTTTTCCAAATTCACATTTAGACATTTTGATATACAACTTCTCCTCTTTCAAGAGTTCAAAGACTGTCTTGACATGCTTTATATGATCTTCCCATCTTTGACTAAAGATCAAGATATCATCTAAGTAGACGATAACAAAATCATCTATGTAAGGAATAGACACATCATTCATTTCCCTCATAAATGTCGTAGGTGTGTTGCATAACCCAAATGGCATAACTAACCATTCGAACAACCCCTGCTTTTTCTTGAAAGCAATTTTCCATATGTTATTTTCTGCAATTATGATATGATGGTAACCACTTCTCAAGTCCAATTTAGTGAAATACACAACATTCTTTAATTGATCCAATAAGTCATCAATCCTGGGAAGAGGATAATGGTTCTTTACCGTAATCTTGTTCAAGGCTCCGAAGTCAATACACATCCTCCATGTGCCATCTTTCTCTGGAGCTAATACAATAGGAGAATCACACAAAGAGGAGCTTGGTCTGATTATTCCTTTATCGAGCAACTCCTGAACCTGCTTCTTAATTTATACATTCTCGATCACTAATGAACTATACATATGAATGTTTGGAAGAGGAGCATCCTACTACAAATAGATTTCATGTTCAACCTCCCTCTTAGGAGGAAATCCTATCGGTTCCTGAAACAACTCATCATAATTATATATGATTTTGACCTACTCCTTTTTATGATCTAGATCACAACCTGATAAAGCATCTATTATATCTTCCTCTTTTTGTTTCACTATCATGAGAACAAAAGTTTTACTTGTGCTCATGAGCCTTTTCATTTATCCTGTGCTCACTAAAGAAACACTAGTCTTGATATGATGAGATCTGACAATATACTAAACCCCATTCTTGAAACAATGATATTTATTGTCTTCGCGGTAGAATATGGCTTGCCTGTCAAACAGATAGGGACTACCCAAGACAATGCTGTAAATTTCAAGAGGCACAACATCTAATTCAACCTCGTCAAAGAACTTAGTTTTAATTCCAAATCTTATATTACACTATTTTGTCACCTGCAACTTATCATCTTCACACACCCAACCTAATGAATATGGATTTTTGTGAGGTGTCGTCTTCAAACACAACTTCTTAACAATTCATTTAGATATTAAATTAACTTGAGATCCATTGTCAAATAAAGTATTTGCTTTTGTATGCTTGACTATAACCCTGACATGGAAAAACTCACTTCTTTTCTTTTGATCAATATCACTTTCCAATTTGGCGGATTGAATTGAAGAATTATAATTGATAGTTGATATACCTTTGCGTCCTATTTCCATGATCTTAGATTCATCCCTAGAATCTGATCCTAGATCCTATCAATCTTATGCAATAGTCTTCTGCTTCTCCTTATCCTTGAACTTTTTCAGTTGTAATTCTAGATGCAACTTCCAACATTGTGGTTCCTCATGTCCCTTTTTCTTACAGTGAGAACATGCAGGTTTATCTTCAACTTGTTTTACTGTATCTGACTTCTTACTCTTCCATTTACCTTTCAGTTTCTTTTCAAACTTGTAAGGCTTCTTATCTTCGATCACATACTTACCCTTACTAGCCTCCATATGTGTAGCTTGTACCGATACTTTATCAATGTTAGTAGGGTTAAACATTAAAATAGTGTGACGAAGATATGAGTGCATTCCACCAATATACTTTAGAAGAGTTTCATGGGTATACAATGGAATCCATAAGGATAGTGCCCTCTTTTTGAATTGTTGTGTATAATATTGAATATTCTGGCCT
>JASDQU010372463.1:0-22547 GCA_032191745.1 Picea mariana
CTCTCCAGCCATGCTCCATAACTGACTTCTAATTCTCATGAGACAAATCTATGCGCATTTATCAGGAAGGGACTAAACTGTAACAATAGTTTCATTCGGAAACATCTAACAATTAAATCAATTGTAATGAAAACAACTAAATCTAGAATTCAAAACAGAGGGGAATCAGTGAAGAAGGTAGGCCCTTTCCTTCTCACTGAATCCACTCAAAGAGATAGATCACAGTATGTTAAAGAAATTCAATCTAGTTCTTCATTCAATTGCCAAAAAGATGCTTGAGTACAATAATCATTCCTTTCTTCAGTTCAATCCAAAAGAGTAACCAAAATTTACATTATAAAATCTCTACTATTTAAAGTCAGAGTCAATTAGTGTTCAGAAATAGAGCAGTCCTGAGAATCCCCGATTCTCAGGCTGTTCGTTAGATATCATAAATATCAAATCTTGAATTCTCCTTCATCAACATCATGAGCCAACATTCTAATCAACAGGTGTTGCAGCAGTCGTATCACAATAGGACTGGTGGCGTCTGTTGTAACAAATTCTGATATTAACAGGCTTTTGTCGTAGCAGTTGTGTAACAGCTTCCAGGATTGATGGTCGTTTGTTGCAGAAGTCCTGTAATAGCTTCCAGGATTGATGGGCATCCATTGTAGCAATCCTGTAACAGCTCCTAGGAATTTCTCATAGTTGTGACAGCAGTGACCCGATCCTCAAAGTGGGCTATTCTATCATTTTGATCATTAGTTGAATTATTTCATGGGTAAAATATGTGATCGTATTCAATCAAACATGCTAAGTAAATGAAAACATAAAAGCAAGATGAATAGTTTGTACCTTGGGAAAAAGGGTCTTAGTGCTCATTATAGTAGTCGTTTATCTTAGGAAATGAGAGGGTTGAATGATCAAAATGTGTAGTGAAAAAGGGCATTTCAGGGTCCTAACATACCCCCCAACTGAAGACATTGCATTTCCTCATGCAAAACACATTCAAACCTTATTTTGTAGCTGAAGTAGATGAGTAGATGTTCTAGTGAAAAATTGTTAAGAGAATATTCTAAATGCTGGTAATGTTGAATGCTGTGTCAAAAAGAAGAAATCTGCTATGTCAATCATCTTTTTGGGTTCTTTTTTTCTTGAGAACAGGATCAGTTTGATTTACTCAAGTAACAACTCATGGACAAAACAGAGGTTCTTGTTTGCAAGTAGCTGGCATACCAGGTGTTGATTTATGATGTTGTGATCTCCCCTGTTTTGTTGATGGTTGTGTAGAAGGGAGTCCATGTTTAGTATTGATTGATACATTTGCTTGTTTTGTAGCCACTGGAACTTTGGCTACCTCATATCCTACCTCATAGTAAATGTTTCCACATTCAAAACACATGATTTCTTTTTCTCTGCCCATAACAACTTTTGTTAGTGCTAGGATGTCCATAGTTATACCTTCTAGATTCTTCTGTCGAGCAACTTCCACTTCTTGTTTCAAGGTTTTTATCTTTTCTTTAAGGTTATTATTTTCTGTTATCAGTGCCACAATCTTGGAATTTTCTGTATTCTTGATCTTTTTCTCTATTTGGGAAAATAAATTTGCAAGTGGAACATCGTCAGCATGCTGTGCAGCTGGTTCTTGTGTAACAACTGTGACTGTCAAAACTGGTTCTTGTGGAGCAGACTCGACATGGACAAGTGGTTCTAATATCTTGAACTCTGGTGGGACAATCTCCTATGGAGCAGCTGGTTCTTTTGTAACAGCTGTATCTGTTAGGACTGGTTCTTGTGTGTCAGTCTCGACATGGATAGTTGATTCTTGTGGAACTGTCTTCATATCAAGCATAGATGATAGTGGACGAAGAATAGGAATGACTTGCTGCATATTTTTCTTTCCAATTGTAGCTTCAACAAACTTGGTGGATTTGGTTTTTCTCCTAGGTAAAGTAGAAACGAAAGTAGACGTCTTTTTCTTTATTGCTGGAGGAGGAACAAGATGTTCTTCCTCAATCACACAAGGAGGACATTCTGGTATACTCAGGTCTGAGATAATTTGGATTTCGTCCATGGTCAAAGGATGCGCACAATCATCAGGCAACACTAATGATTCTGCTGCACATTCGCTTTGAAAGGAGAAGATAGTTTCCTGCAGTTCTGGGCATAAGGTAAAACCTGGTATTTGTACCCCTAAAGAATTCTCTGTTGCAGCAGCCAGAGTGTTCTATTTTGATGTTGATCCAATTTGACCAATGGACATCCGAGATTTTCCTTCGAATGGATGTTTCCTCTTCTGTGAAAATGAATAGGTAATGCTAGTAGGTGCTTGATCGGCTGTAGCAGTAATAGGAGAATCCTGTGTGATTGTAGCAGTAGTAGGAGTGGTCAGTGCGATAGTTGGTGCCTCAGCAGAGGGGGAAAGTGGTCTTGATGGTAGTGAGGAGCTTGCTATTCTTGCTCTCTTTTTAGGTAATGCAGAGGTAGGAGCAGAGTTTTTCTTGACAGAGGCATTGGGTTGGATTTCAATAATCGGTGTATCAACCAAGTGTTGTGATTGTGGTCGAGCGGTTGGCTCCTCATCTATTTGTTTTTCCACAGCTACAGGTTGTATTGCAAAGTCGTTGAGGCTTGTTTGTGTGGTGCCAGGATGGCTTCAGGTTACACGGTTACTCTTTCGAGGCATCTTACGGACAATGACAAAAGGAGTTTGGGCTGCTATTGCAGCTGAGGGTAAAGGCTCTGGAAGAGGTCCATGGGTTTCATTTTCAAGGACTGGTGCAGTCCTTTCTAGACTTACAGACTGTGCCTAGGCTGCTGCAGCAGGTGATGGGTTATTAAAAATGCCCATACCTCTGCGAATTAAGAGGCCGATGAGTCTGTGATTAGAAACACTATTCTTGGGGCTCTTGGATTTTTTTACAAAACGGGCCATGTTATGCAATGATTGTAGGAGATAATAAGGGATGTTTATCAATTTCTGATGTCGCAGATGTGATAATAAGATAAAATCAGAAAAATAAACAACTTGGTATTTTCCTTCACAGGTGATGTACCTTTTAAGAAATTTTGAAACTTTCCCCCATGGTTCTGGTAAGGAATTGACGTCTACACCTCTACCCTTGTTCTGAACTCGCTCAGTGTTGACGAGGAACCCCTTCTGTGCGTCTGGGATATGTGTTTTTCTGTTAAACCATCGGTTTCCTGTTCTTGGCAATCCTATTACAGCAGCAATGCTTGCTTCTGTTACTGGAATCCTTACCCCATTCACCATTGAGTACCCTTCAGTAAGATTTTGACTGAATTCCAATACTTTTTCCTCGCTAAACTCTTTCAACTTCTTAAAATACGATATCCAGTCTGCTTGAATAAATATTTGGTAGGCCTCTGGGTGTAGCAGTAAACTGTCCAGAGTTGCGGGTTCATGTCTCACAACTGATCCTCCCATGATGTTTCTTGAGAGTTACAAGCACGTAGGAGGAGAAGCTATCACCTAAATCAGAGACACAATAAGCTCGAATGTGATTTGCAGAGAGAATACAGTGTCTTAGTTAGACGAAGTGTAGTGGAAAGGTGGTGGAGGTGTGTATAACTTTGGAATGAATGGCTAGATTTACATTCCCCCCCCCCAACTAAGCGGATTGGCTCCAGGTGTAACCGGTTAGTAAATAGGAAATCGTTCTTTTAGATCTTCATTACTTGAACACGTAGGATTAATTACGTACCTCAAATCTTACCGCACATAACTACCTGTCGGAGTAACCTCTCAATCCAACCACTATCGAAATGGCGCATAATAGCTGGCATGATGAAGGATCGTGAGAGAAATGATGGCTTGTGCAGAATCGTAGACCTTAAAGTAGTGAGCCAACTAAAAACCGCCAAATGTGAAGTGACGTCATCATAAAACAATACTTTCTGATAGAAAGCATCAGTAATGTCTAATCAGAGGTGTTGTTTCACGGATGATTAGAGGACTGGAGCTGCAACATCGATAAAAGGAAAGAGTGAAGTGGAAGAAAGAACAACAGTAATTAGTGTATCAGTAGGTTCTTTTTCAAAAATGTCGGAGGTAGGTGTAATAGCGTTGAGATCGGCCAAATGCTGCCTTACTTTGATTCGAGGAAGTTTTTCAACTTCCATGAATGCATCATTTCCTTTTGTTCATCAATCTACCTGCACACACAGAATTGCCTGATACCTTCCAAGGCTTTATTAGCATAGTAAAGAAAAATAGAAAATTTTCAACTAAAAACAGAGAAATGCAAAGTTTGCTGAGATTATTTATATACAAAGTCTGAGCAAAATAAGTCCTAAAGTTCAAAAGGGGAAGGAGCAAGCTTCGTTTCGTTCAAGAATTGATAATCTGTATCAGTTGTATAGCTAGTTTTGATTCTGCCTTGGAAAATGGACGCTGATACAGACGCAGGTGATGACCATTTGCATGTAAGTGTGTATTGGATCTGTCAATAGTAATCAACCGGTCTGTCCCATTGGGAAAGATGGTGTATACCTCGTAAGGCCCTAACTATCATGTACACATCTTACCTTGAAAATCCTTAAAGCATGAATCGTACAACAGAGCCCAATCTCCTTTCTGAAATAATTTCTTTTTAATGATTCAGTCATGCCATTTTGTTCATTGTTGTTGAATCACTGTGGTTTGATGGATGGCTTCCAAACACTTTTCATCAATCTCATTGAGCTGTTGCAGTCTGGCTTTCTATGCCATAGTCAAGTCGAGATTGACTGTTGATGCAGTTCTTAAGGTTTTGATTTCAAATTCAATGGGAAAACAAGGCTTTTTCCATATACCATCTCGTAAGGAGAAAAACCAGTCATGCTCCTCCAAGTAGTTTGGTAAGCCCATAGAGATTCATGCAGTCTGTCAGACCAATCCTTTCGATTTTCTCTTACTATTTTAGTAAGAATGGCTTCAATAAATTTGTTGGTACTTTCCACTTGGCCATTGCCTTGTGGATGGTATGGAGAAGCTATTCTATGTAAAACATGATATTTACTGAGTAGAGATTCAAAGTTATGTGATGTGAAAGGGGGTCCTCCATCAGTGACTAGTTCTCTGGGAATGCCAAACCTAACAAATATGTTTTCAAACAAGAATGCTACAACAACCTCTTCTGATGCTCTGATAAGTGCTTTTTCCTCCACCCACTTGGTCATGTAGTCTGTACAAACCAATATATAAACTTTCTGATTGGAAGGTGGATTAATGGGTCCTACAAAATCCATGGCCCATCTTTCAAAAGGCTCTAACACTACCTGAGGCTGGAGTGGCATCTCATCCCTGTGAGTTGGCTGACCCATGCATTGACAACTGTCACAAGTTTGGACATAATTCTTGGCATCTTGAAATATGCTGGGCCAATAATAGCCCATCCTTAAAACTTTATTCCCGGTCCTTTTTGTAGCAAAATGACCCCCACAAGGGCCATCATGGCAATATTTCATCATATCATAAACCTCATCATCCCTCACACATCTCTTGATTTCTTGGTCTAGGCCTGTGTAGAAGGGGTATCCTCCTATCCAACTGTACCTGACACTCTTTTGAATAATTTTCCTTCTTTCCCTAGAAGATAGGTGGGGAGGTACCTTCCCTGCAACCAGATAATTAGCAATGTCTGCATACCAGGGTGAGTGAGCAGATACTGCAAACAAATGTTCATCAGGAAAGGAATCGTCTACAGGTGAATTATCATCATTTATCTGTAATCTTGAGAGAAAATCAACAACCACATTTTCTTTTTCTGGTCTATCTACTATAGTGATGCCAAATTCTTGCAGTAGTAAAAACCATCTTATCACTCGGTCATTAGTAATAGGTTTATTCATTAGATATTTTATGGCTGTATGATCAGTATGGATAAAAGTTGGGTAACCAGTTACATAATGCCTGAATTTATTGATTGCATATACTACTGCCAGCAAATCTCTTTTAGTAACTGTGTAATTTAACTCAACAGGAACCATGTTCTTGCTGATATAGTAGATAGCATAGGGTTCTTTATCCTCTTGTTTCCATAGTACTGCACCAATTGTAGTGTCTAAGGCATCTAAAGAAATGTGAAAAGGCAGAGCCCAATTGGGCCCTCTCAAGATGGGAGTTGTAGACAATCTCTGTTTAAGGTCTACAAAAGATAATGCACAATCGTCAGTCCAATGAAAGTTAACATCTTTTGTTAGTAAGAAAAACAATGGAGAGGCAAGTTTAGAGAATTTTTTTATGAATCTTCTGTAATATCCAGCATGTCCTAAAAAACTTCTTACCTCTTTCTGAGTTGATGTAATTGGAATGTCCAAAATTACCTGGATTTTGGCTGGATCTACCTGAATCCCTGCATAAGAGATGAAGTGTCCCAGCACTACCCCTTCGTGCATCATCATATGGCATTTTTCTATACTTAAAGAGAGATGAGACTGTTTACATATTTTGAGCTCTTTCTCCAGATTAGACAAAGCGTCTTCGAAATTAGTTCCATAAGGAGTAAAGTCATCCATGAATATTTCTATACAATCATTCACCATATCAGAGAAAATACGAATCACAACTCTCTGGAAAGTGGTTGGTGCATTACATAGGCCAAATGGGAGAACCTTATAGGCAAATGTTCCCCAAGGGCTGGTAAAGGTGGTCTTATCTTGGTCCTATGGGGCAATTTGTATCTGGTTATAGCCACTGAATCCATCTAGGAAAGAAAAATATTTCTTTCCAGCTAAGTTATCTAAAACCTGATCAATAAATGGTAGAGGGAAATGATCCTTCTACGTTGCCTTATTTAGGGATCGATAGTCCACACACACTCTCCACTTACCATTCTTTTTAGGCACAATTACCAATGGTGATACCCACTCACTGTCTAATATAGGATAGATGAATCCGGTGTTGAGAAGTTTCTAAAGTTCTTCTTTAACAATTTCTTTAAGGTTTGGGTTCATCCTCCTTTGCGGTTGGCAAATGGGTCGACATTCTTCTTTGATGTATATATGGTGGGTGCATAGCTCAGAGGGGATGCCTTTCATATCCATGTAATCCCATGAAAATGATTCTTTATGTTCAATCAGTAAATTCATCAGTCGGTGAGTTTTAGCGCTGGAAAGATTGGGATTGATGTTCAAGGTTTTTCCAGGTTCGATTTCCACAGTGACGCTTTTGGAACTGAATTTGGGAAATAATTCACCTGTTACTATTTCATCATCTTCTATTACAACATTTGTTGTTACAACGACTATTGTTACAGCTGAATCACTCTGATTGTCAGCAAGTTCCGAGTTCATTTCTTCTGGGGCCATAGGGTCAAAGACTTTGATCAATTGGTGGTGCATGTGTTTTGTAATAGTAGAGGGGTCACAAATAAAATAGTTGATTAACTCATCCTTTTTCTCATCCTTAAAACTCAGGGCCTTTCCTATAGTTAGCACAGGAAGAGCACTTTCAGCCTTAGTGTTTATCCATAGAGAATTTTTAGGTTCTGTACTGGGTATAGCATGAGGATACAGGGTAAATTTTTTTGTGTCGTAACCATAATAGATGGTCATAGAACCAGATTGAAAACCTATGAAGGCATCAACTGTGGCTAACCATGGTCGTCCCAGAATTAGAGGATGGCCTCCCAGACTGGATTTGGGCTGCAACATGACAAAATCAACAGGATACTCTCATGAGTCTACTGAAATAACTAATTCATTGATTACTCCTTCTAGTCTGATGGTAGAGCGATCAACTAATTCTAGAACAGTAGGAGTAGGTTGGATTTTTGTTCCAAGTTGCAGCAACTGCATAGTTTCTATTGGCATGATGTTAATTGTTGCCCCTAAATCAACTAATACATGGTGAATAGATGTCTGTTCGATTTTAACTGTGGCAGTCGGGTTTCCTAGGTCGCCATATTTAATAGGTGGAGTTTTTCCTTGCATTAGCTCAGACAAATCCCCCACTACATGCACTGTGAGGGGATCCTTAGGTTTTCATCCATGTTTTCTGATACAAAGATCCCTCACGGTCTTGGAATAAATAGGGACATCCCTTATTGCTTGCTGTAGTGGAATATTAATGTGTAGATTTTGCAATTCTCCAAGGAGATTGAAAGATGGTAATTCCACAAGCTTAGAAATTTTTAGTCTTTCAGGGAATGGTGGGTCTATTGATTCTAGAATAGGCTGGTCAATTTCTTCTGTATCAACAGACGATTTCTCCCCTGATTCCTTATCTGATTCTGAAGATGGGCATATTCAACTATTGGATCAACTATTCTCCCTGATCTTAAATGTATTTCATCATGGGGCATAGGAGTAATAGATAAGGTTGGCACATTAAGTATGTCTATGTTTTGAATGGCCTTATTGTTTGGGTTTGGGTTAGGTTGCACAGGCATCTGAGGTCATAAGGGAGGATTGTTTGGTGAGTTATTGGGAGGCAATTGCAGTTTTTGCTGCTGGTATAGAGGTTGGAACTGATGTTGAAAGAAGTTTGGTTGGTGTTGGCTTGGATAACTGAGTTGTTGTTGAGGACCTCTCCCATATGGGTTCCATTATCCATAGTGATTCGGTTGTTGGGGCATAGGTAACCATGCATTGCGATCCAAATAAGAGGGTGGGATTTGATTTGGAGTGGGAGCATTCGACTGACTATATGGTAGATAATTGTTCCAATAATTAAATGCTGGAGGAGAGAATTGAGAATTCATACCTTGACCTCTTGGCTACCATTGTCTTCTTTGTGTGATCAGATAGACAACCTCTGCTTCCTCATTAGTTGCTTTAATTGATGCTTTTACCTCTTGTAGAGAAGGACATTGGTCAGTGACGTGGTCTAATTCACAAATAAGGCATACCTAGACTCTGTTCAGTGGGCACTCCCTTGGTGGATGTTTCTTCCTGCATTTTGGATAGAAAATGAATAATACTTGCTCTGGTTCTGCTTGTTTCTATTTGACCTACAAAGTATCCATTTGTGAGGCAAAAGAGATAATCATCTCTTTTTTGAAACTTTCTAACAGATTACCTATTTCTGCCCTTGTTGCTCCTCCATTTGCTGATTTCTGTACCCTTGAAAAAGTAGTATCCTTGGTAGCTGACTTATTTCTTGTAGATCCTCGAGAACATCTTTTGCAAAGGTCTACAATGTCCTCATAGGATTCCTTATATATATCTCCTTTACCAAGCATATTCAACATATCTAAGTAATCTTCTCTAACTCCTTTTAGCAAAATGGTTTTCAAAATGTCCTTACTCACATCCGGATGGCCAGACCACTGTAGATTGTATTGTAGTCGCTCCACAAAGTCGTCAAGGGTCTTGTCCTCCTTCTGTGACATTTTGAACAACTCCTCTCTGTGTTCCCTTGTTCGACAGTAGTCTTGGTATTTGTGTAGGAAAAGATGCCTCATTTGCATCCATGTTGAGATGTTTTCCCCTCCAAGGCTCATGAACTATCTTAATGCATTTCCTTTTAATGTGGATGGAAACAATTTGAGCTTTTGTGCAGTGGTAGTGTAGTCATAGCTTCTATACAAAATGCCAAGTTCAAACAGAAACTCATCCGGATCTTTAGTAGATAATCCATGAAAATTTGGAAGAGCCGAGAGAGGTATGTTTTTCATAGGAGCCATCCCTCGTGTGGGGACATCAGAAATAGGAAAAACCAGGGTAGAGATAGTGTTTTCATTGTTTACCTGATCCTCGTTATTCTGTGGATTTTCTTGGTAGAGCTCTTCTTCGTTATCCTCATGATTCTCCATATGTTCTCTTTGGTTCCACTCAATATGAACAATGTCCCACTTTTCCTCAGTGACTATCCGACCGTTGATCTGATCAACAACTTCTTCTAGGTTTTCTTGGTTTGAGGCTATACTACCTTGATCCTCAATGTTCTCCAGTGTTGCTTGCTGATTTGTTGGTGACAAATCTTCAGCTTCGCTTTCAACTACAACTTCAACTTCA
The DNA here is from genome assembly GCA_032191745.1 of Picea mariana. Lineage (NCBI taxonomy): Eukaryota > Viridiplantae > Streptophyta > Pinopsida > Pinales > Pinaceae > Picea > Picea mariana. The sequence continues at coordinate 9,943 of JASDQU010372463.1, forward strand.
TCCCTTGATGAGAATGATGTTTCAAGAGGGGGTATTTCTGCTAACTGGGGGTCACATTCTCTTGGAGGATTGGTAGGGTGAAAAATGGATCCTGAAGAAGAATATACTTTGGCTATAATCTCTTCAACAATGTTTTGTTTTCCCAATATGTTAGGATTTCTTCCTCCACGTCCTCTGGTGCCTGCAATGTTAGTATTTTGGGGGGTTCGTTCTCGCGTTTGGTTATTCATGCAGACTATTCATTCCTAAAAAAAAAACTAGTGTGCTTACCAAAATCTACAATTATCTTCCTCGGCAACGGCGCCAAAATGTTGGGCACTTTAATTGTCTAATTAAATGGAAAATCAAAGTGTTCAATATAAATTGTCAACCCAGGGAAGTCTATTATTTCAAGATAATTCTACACAGTCTATGCTAGATTATGGAAGCATCTCTATTCTAATTGTAGTAGGGAAGTTCTTCTACAAACACCATGAATTGCCTACTTTAATCTAACTTTCTAATTTTACTTTTGCAGGAAGAAATTCTATGCTATTGTTGAAGGGAAATCTACTTATTGCAAGAAGCTAATTCACACTTTTAATTTTCCAGAACAAGATTTAAATGTAATGCAGAAAAAGGAAAAGTAACTCTCCAGCCATGCTCTGCAACTGACTTCTAATTCTCATGAGACAAATCTATGTGCATTTATCAGGAAGGGACTAAACTGTAACAACAGTTGCATTCAAAGACATCTAACAGTTGAACCAATTGCAATGAAAACAACTAAATCTAGAATTCAAAACAGAGGGGAATCGGTGAAGAAGGTGAGCCCATTCCTTCTCACTGAATCCACTCAAAGAGATAGATCACAGTATGTTAAAGAAATTCAATCCATTTCTTCATTCAATTGCCAAAAAGATGTTTGAGTACAATAATCGTTCCTTTATTTAGTTCAAGCCAAAAGAATAACCAACCTTTACATTATAAAAGCTCTGCTATTTAAAGTTAGAGTCAATCAGTGTTCAGAAATAGAGCAGTCCTGAGAATCCCCGATTCTCAGGTTGTTCGTTAGATATCATAAATATCAAATCTTGAATTCTCCTTCATAAACATCGTGAGACATCATTCTAATCAATAGGTGTTGCAATAGTCGTATCACAAGAGGACTCGTGGCATTTGTTGTAACAACTTCCGAGATTAACAAGCTTCTGTTGTAGCAGTTGTGTAACAACTTATAGGATTGATGGTCGTTTGTTGCAGAAGTCCTGTAACAGCTTCCAGGATTGATGGGCATCCATTGCATCAATCCTGTAATAGCTCCCAGGAATTGCGCATAGCTTTGACAGTAGTGACCCGATCCTCGAAGTAGTCTGTTCTATCATTTTGATCATTAGTTGAATTATTTCATGGGTAAAATATGTGATCGTATTCAATCAAACATGCTAAGTAAATGAAAACATAAAATCAAGATGAATAGTTCGTACCTTGGGAAAAAGGGTCTTAGTGCTCATTATAGTAGTCATTTATCTTAGGAAATTAGAGGGTTGAATGATCAAAAGGTGTAGTGAAAAAGGGCATTTCAGGGTCCTAATAGCTACATAATTTGAGATAGAAATAGAACATATGTATGTAAAGACAACGTTCCTACATGGGAACCTAGAATAATAAATCTACAATAACAACATGAAGGATTTGTAGTAAAGGAAAAGAAATATTTTGTGTGCAAACTGAAAATATCCCTTTATGGTTTAAATAAATCACCAAGGATGTGGTACCAAAATTTTGACATATACATCCTTATTTTGGGGTTTTTGAAAAGCAAAGTTGATCACTACATATATTCCAAAGAAGAAGGTGGGAATTGCATATATGTAGCATTGTATGTCAACGACATGTTGTTGATTGGAAACAATATGAACACAATAAAGGAGGTGAAGTATCATGTATCCTCCAAGTTCGACATGAAGGATGTCGGTGAAATGAACTTGATTATGGGAATGGAGATCAAGAGATATCGAGCATATAGAAAGATATGGTTGAACAATAAGACATATATTGAAATAGTCTTGAAATGTTTCAACATAGAGGATTGAAAACATGTGAAGGTGCCAATTCCTATGGTAGCAAGGCTAACTATTGAATGGTTTCCAAGGACACAGAAGGAGAAAGAGGACATGGCATGTGTTCCCTATGCAAGTGTTTTTGGTAGTCCAATATATGAGATGTTATACACTTGGCCAGACATTTCCCATGCAGTGGGAGTGTTGATTAGATACATGTCGACACCTAGGAAGGAGCACTGGAAAATTGTCAAGAGAGTATTCAGGTATTTGTGTGGCACAAAATATTATACTATATGCTATCAGGGAAGACCTGAAGGTGACCCTGAATTAAATGTACATGTCTTTTTCGACATTGACTAGGTTGGAGATCTGGATCAACAAAGGTCGACTAGTGGATATGTGTTAAAAATGTTCCGTGGATCAATCAGATGGATGAGTAAGCAACATGCGATTGTAGCCTTGTCAACAAAAAAAGTTGAATACATGGTAGCCACTCATGTAAGTAAAGAACAATATGGTTGCAAAGGCTGTGTTAAGGAATCAGGTTTGAGAAAAAATCTATGAAGATAAGTTGCGAGAGTGAAAGCGAAATATTACTGGCAAGGAACCCAGGTTACCATTCCAAGACTAAGCACATTGATGTACAATACCATTTCATTAAAGCATAGATGATTTTAGGGGCTAAATTTTTCTCATGGGCTAATTTTCCATGGTTTTTCAAGAACCGAGATTCGCTATTTTAAAAATGATTCGCCCAAATTTTATAGGATAAAATTATTTTACCTTAAAAATCACCAAAAAATTATAAAAACTATATAAAATCCTTAGAAATTTGAATATTTTTACAAAGATATCGCCAAAGATTTATAGTTGGCATATAAAGGATTAGTAAGATTCACCAAGGTTTCTACATTTTAAAATAAATTTCCATCCTTAAAATCATCCCTGCATTAGAGACATTGTGGAAAAAAAAAAGGTGATGCTGGAGAAAGTAGACACGTTGGAAAACATAGTAGACTCTTTGACCAACTGTGTGAGTGTTGTGAATTTCTCTTGGTGTAGAGAGGCAATGGGCATTGTTTCCCCAGGTCTATGAACGAGAGTTCAAATATCTCTCGGTTTTAGCAAATAAAATAAAAAGTGGGATAATGTTGGGTTCTTATATTCTTTGCAGTGAAAGTCTAGTTGAGGTGGATCCATTGACATTCGAGGTCAAATGAATAAAAATCAATACGAAGGTCGAGGTGGTTCGAGTAGTTAAATTGGAAGTCAAAGATATAAAAAAAAGTCAAAGGTCGAGGTGGTTTGACCTGGTAAAGTCGAAGTTGAAGACATCGACAACAAGTTGAAGAGGTCGACCGACAAGAGGTCAATAGGAGGGCATGTGTCAACTGACTGAAGATGGAATGAAGGTTGACTGGTAGTCGACTGGTAATCCGACTTGGTAGTTGACTGTAACAAAATCCCAAGATTCATAGGATTTGTAGCCAATGATTAGCGTGGATGTGTAACTGTCTTTGGGCACATTTTATTTAGGGTTTTTCCTATTGTAAATCCTATAAAGAAGGCACATTTTAATGTTGTAAAATATAATGAATGAATGGCTAATCGATAATCAACAATCATAGAGGTTGTTGGTCATGCAGATGTAAGCCAAATTGGCTACATGGTTGTTCTTGTGTAAATCAAGAAGGTATGATGTTGATCGTGTATTAGGTGTGGATCAAGGTTAGTCATGTAACCTTTTATTCTGAATGAATAAGATAATAAGAGAGCAGGCCACTCAAGGAATGATGGTTTTCCTAGCTTGGGTTTCTAGGGTAAAATCTATGTGTACTATGTTTTTTCTTTATCATTTACTTTATTTTTTAAATATTTCTTCCTATATTCTTCTAGGTTTAGCGTGGAAGTGTTCCTCATTTCCTAACACCCCTCACTTTAGTGAAGGAGAAATCCAACACAAGGGGGGAATATCAGGTGACCTAGGGGGAAATGAGATGGAAAGCGAGGTTATGGAAGTGATACCCCTATAGGTAAAACCACTAATTGAAGAATGATTGGAAATGAGTCTCAAATATGGTTAATGATTGCCATGTTCTTGAGTACTTGTTGAAGATATTTGTACCTTCCCGAGACACAAGAAGAGATAAGTATACAAGCTCAAAGATTAAGTGGACAAGAAAGTTAAGTTTGTTGTCCCAAACCATAGTAGTAATCAAGAGTATATATCAACAAGGAATAAAACTAATTACTGTAGATTTAACCACTCAAAGCATCAAAGGTTTATTGAGAAATGAAGCATAAAACAAGTAGATTAGTTCTCAATACTTTATCATAAACTTCAATGGTATTAGAGGGATGTTGTATGAAGTTTTTGGAGTATTTTTTTAACATCCAAGTGGTTGTAGCAAATAGTTTATATATAAACAATTTTCAACCACTAAAACAATAAAGTAATCCTACAAAAAGTTTACTAATTAGCAGTAGAAAGATAGTGATGGCTTAGTAGAAAATTTCCATGGTTGAAATGCAAGTTTAATTTAAAGATATAGAGTGATTTTCTACAACCCTAATGGATATATATTTTATTCATTTATATATCAAATTATACTAGTCCAATCCAGACTCCCTAGAGGGATTAGAAATCTTAAAGCATCAAGAAAATATTCCAACTTGAACAGGATCAATATCTCTCTAAATTATGTTTACCAATGCAAGTAATTTATTTCTCCAATGCAATAAATGATTAGTTTCTTTCCAAATGGGTTATGGAGTATTTTTTTTATTAAGTTAGGACTACTAAATCTCAAGGGATGTAAGTCCTTTTACTCCCTTGAAATAGCAACCCTAACAAGGTAAAGTCTAAGAGGGTGTAAGCCCTATTACTCCTCCTAGCAACCTTTGCAATATTTTTTTCAACAAAAAATAACGATAAAACTTGGTGGAGGGTGTATATTCCCTTATATGTCTCCAAGGATCTATACAATAACAACCATGGAAAAATAAATAATCTTAACAAAGTGCAAATTTTCCTTACCAATTCCAAAAAATGCTAAGACAAACCTTAGTTACCAAGCATTCTTCATCACCAAAGCAAGAGAAAGAACCTCCAAGAGAAATCACACCACTTCAATCCATAAGAAAAGGGATAAAATAGATCACGAGAGAGAGAGAGAGAGAGAGAGAGAGAGAGAGAGAGAGAGAGAGAGAGAGAATTTTCCCAATAGGGGTGCAAATTTTATCCAGGTATTCTTCTCACAATGGGAGAGCTATGATAAAAGTTAAATAGAAATGATCCTTATTTATAAAAAACTCCTAAAAATTATTTTTCCACTTAAATTAAAGGGTAAAACAAAAAACAAGGGAGACATTTCCCTTTATTTTTCCCCTTTAAAACATTAAATTCAATTTGCACATGAGAAAATCCCTAAAAAGGCATGATGTCACCCCTTCTAGGGAAATGTTTGGCAATTTAAGCAAGTCGTTTGAGCTTGGAGGTGAATTTTTGGGACTCCAAAGACCTCCTCCTTATGCACTGGGGTCTCTTCCATCAATCCAAGTCTTCACCTCATCAAAATAGTACTAAGTTTAAAGCCAACACCACTACAACCCAAACCCTATCCCAAACAAAACGTCCAGCCCCAAGATGTAACTCTCTATCCTCCAAAAGAAAGTCATTGGGGTGATGGAGGGATATCATAGGTCATCCAAGGTTTATATCAAGTCTCCAAAGGATAACATCATCATATGGTGTGCATGTGATGGTATCTAACATGTGGGATTTGTTCCCCTAGAAAACCCAAGCTAGGCTTGTTCCTCCAAAACTGTCCACCAAGCAAGGTCCTGCAAAGATAATGAATATTCCCTTCAAGGATCTCAAGTCAAACATATCATGATAATTAAATCAAATCAATAAAATATTCACCTAATAATGTGCATCAAAACCACCTCATCAAATTAAACAAGTTCTCAAAGACCCTATGAAACTTTCCAAGTTTAGGTATGGGAGGGTTGACAAAGTTATCTATAGGGTGAATCATTCCCTAAGTCAAGGAGTGTTTCCCAACTGCCCCCCCTCTGAGCCATGTGGATAATATGAATTTGATGGGGGAAATATATTTTGGGTATGGGTTTCATGACATACAAGGGATCGTACTGTCTCATTTATGGGTGCCTTTGTAGAGGGTGTTCTCCACCTTCATTTTTAATGCATCCTTTTTCCAAGCCCATTTAATGCTATTAATTAATTAAGGACCATAACAAATGGGTATTCCCTATGGGGTAACATATAGCTTGGGGAGAATTACCATACACAAAGTTCCATGGGGGTAAATTCTAGCTTCTAACGCACTTGTGTAGATCCCTCAACCAGTAAGACATTTATATATAAGTGTTTTCTTTTGCAGGTCTTTGAATTTTTAGGAGAGACATTTCATTGTTATCAAGACCTCTTTGAGCGAGCATCTGGAAGTTTATGATTTGGATTTTATCTTTTTCCAGCTACATTCCCTTTGGGTCTTAAGCCGCTTCTTCCCATGAAATGAGGGACAATCCCTTCTTGGGTTAGTAAACCCAAAAATCCCAAAATTTTAGTACAAGACGAAGTGTGGGAAGTGTTGAGTATGATCAAGATGGAATGATGGCTTGTTGAGGAGACCTCCCAGTAGAAAACCCATCCCTAAGGGTGACCAATTACTAGGGCACAATGTCAACCACCAAGGTGAAACAAGGAAAATATCATAACTTCCAAGAAGACGTTACATAATCAAAATCATATTTAAATGCAAGACAATCAAATGCTTGAAATATTGAAATTACACTCACCATAATACCTTTCTTGTACCTCATGGAGCAAGACCCAATGTCTTCCTCAAGCAAGCTAGTGTGGTGGATTCCATTGTGATGAGTCTGATATGTGTGGTGGTGAGGTAGGCCTTTCTCTATGCAAGTGGACGTTGTTATCCATCCATCTCTTAGTACTCCATGTACACAACCTGAGGGCCTCGAGACATCATCTCCTTAGTTATCCCTGGGAAATGGAGATAACATCTGGCTCCTACTCGTGGACATGTACTCATTGTAGAGTGCATGAGATCCATAAAATCTTTTGGTCGAACCTATTCCTACACTAAAACATAAAACTGTAAAATATAGGGTGGATCTACTCATCCTTTGTCCATATAATAAAGAATCAAAATTCCAAAATTGACAACTAATCTAGAAAATCAAAATTATGCATTTTTTTTCTAATTTCTAAACTAAATATGTAATATGATGAGAGAAATCTGTAAGTAGAGAAAAATGAAAATAAAAATGAAATTCAAACGATAATTGTCCTTCTTAGAGCTTCTGTTCAAGTTACTAAAATCAACACATAGTCTGATTTCTCTATTCTTCTTTCTTACTGGGACCAAGTTGGCAACCCATTCAGAATATCTCAGGGGGACAATGATTTGGGAGTCCAATAGCTTCTTTACCTCCATTTCCATAATAGGCAAACTCATGGGGTTTATTTGTCTCAATTTATGTCTAAATGGTTTCGCCTCCTCTTTCAATGGGATCTTATGCTCAATGACACTCGTGTTGTATGTTTTGAGGTATTCATAGGTCCATGAAAACACATCAACAAATTCTATTAATAGCTCAGCATACTCAACCCTTTGGTCCCTTGACAGATTGCATGACAACTTGACGGATTTAGGATCCTTCTCTGTACCAACATTTCAATTATCTAAATAGGCATCCTTGTCCGAAGATTTACCCTTTACTGCCACATCATTTCTTTCAAATAGTCTTTCTAAAGGAACTAATCCCTTTGGGATATGATTACTCGGAAACTGGACAATATGATGATTAGAAATTTTGTTCATAAAAACATCATCATGAGGATCTATTTCAGAATCAAGATCTTGATCAATGAGTAATGTATAAAACTCATCAATAGTCTCCAGGAATATTTTGATTTCAATATCATCCTCAAAAAATTTCCAATGCTTGAAATTGTCTGGTATAGAGGGTCTATATTTTACCTCTACATCATAGTTGAGTTTAGGTGGCAGAGGGACTCTAAAATTACTTGCTGAAACAACCAGAGAATCATCCATGGAATTCTCTTCTCTTGGGAAAAATGAAATGTTGAAAGCCAAGACAAAACTATCAATGAGATCCCAGAATTCATTTATGTAGCTTCTAAGCCGAGGGTGCTTGGCTTGATAAATATTTTTTATTTGATGGACAATTAATTCAGCATCCCCAAACACTGATATCTATTCAATTCCCATGTCCTTCACAACCCTCAAATCCAAAACAAGAGCTTCATACTCTGCCACATTATTGGTAGTTTCAAATTCTAATTTGTAGGACAGAGATATAATTTCTTGAACAAGTGAAACAAAGACCACTCCGGTGCCAACACCTTCTCTAGAAGAGGCTCCATCAAATAACATTTTCCAAATCAAGGTTGATGGAGGAGAATCTTCATAGAGATTAAGGGACTTATTTTTTATTTCAAGAGGGGGTTCAGGGGCATCAGTGAGCTGCAATAGACTGGATCCCAAATCAATATCTAGTGCAAAAATATGATGGTTGGTGGGGTCTTCTTCATCACTAATAATATAGGCCAACTGAGCTTCTCTGTATAATCTTCTATTCTCTCACCCAAACACACGAATGGTAGAATATGTGAGTTCCATTTGTAATGTTCCCCCAAGTCTCTTTATCCATGATCTTGACAAAAGCATGCCAAACTTGGGGGGAACATCAACTACCATGATATCCATGACCACACTTTTCATGGGCAACTAAAACAATCTCATAAATAGATATTTGATGACCCCAATACATTGCACTTTACTAGAATCAAAATAATAAAAATCATGGTAAGTCTTTGTGACTTCTAATCCAAGCTCATCCATGATAGTTTTCGGCATGATATTATGGGATGCCCGTGAGTCCATCAAAAAATTATGCAACACCTTGTCATGTATGTTTAGAGATGTATATAATGGAGGGGATGAATCATCTATGTCTTCTATCAAGGGACCTAAGATAAGTGTTGGCTTTTCATATTGAAGATTTGTTGAGTATGTGGAATAATATGAAGGCTCAGGATGCAACATTTTGGAGAGACATTTTTTGAAGTCCTCATGTTTGACTAGCTCTGAAAGGGGTACATGGATCCTAATATTTCGAATTTCATGCTCAAAGTTAAAATAAGAGGGGGGGATGCAGAGGAACCGGAGGTTGAATATTCAGATCTCCCCCTTCCTCTGTCTCTATCAAATTTATTTCTAAGTATGTCAACAACTAATATGTTGGATTCTACTTCCAGAGATGCATCTTGCATATGAGCCAAGGAGGTAGCTCTTCTTTCTCTTAATATGAGGCATAAATCAGGGTCAAAAGTGGTAGCATAAGTAATTTTGGTAGAGGCTTATGTAGGATTTATCTCAACAGGAATCTTATTGTACATTTTGTTGAATCTTTTGGAGAAGTCAGAGACAGATTCTCCCTCTCTTCTCTTTAGGGAACCAAACTCTATGATATAATACATAAAGTCATTTTTATCCCCCCACTGTCTCATTAAAACATCATATAAAGCCTCAATCCAGTAAATGGATCCAGGGGTCAATCCCCTAAACAATTTTCTAGCCTCACCATCAAGGATCTAGACAAAGACTCTCATCCACACATCCTCATTTTCATTATTTAGATTGTCTCCATAATTGTAAAAGGTAGCAAGGTTTTCTTCAACAGTTATGTCTTCTTCTCCTGTGAATTTGGGCTTGTATTTTAGGTAGTCTCTAGCAGGGAGAGAATTCATTGGTTGAGGTAAGATTAGAGGGGCATATCTCACAACCACTATGACATCCATTCTGTTTCTAGGGGGATTAGCGCCTGCCAAGTGATGATAGCTGGATGAGAACTAGGAGGAGATGTAGCTTGAACAAGGGAGGTTGTAACTGAGCCTTTGGGAGGAAAGGGAAACAATAGAGGATTTAAGGAAAAAGCTACAGGTCTTGGGGGAACAGAGGTTACCCTCTCTGTAAAAGAAACAACTTTAACAGGAGGAGGAGTAGTGAATCTTGGAGTGGGAAAATCTTCAGGGGTTCTGGTCTCAGACCAGGGTATGACTTCTGGGGAAATAAAAATATCAAAGGCTTCCAAACCGAGGGTGGGAGAGGGGAAAATAGCAAGCAAAGTCCCAAAACTTAAACTTCTAGAATCTCCAGCAGATGTTGTAATAGGAAAATGAGAGACAACTACTGGAATTGTCAAATAAGAATAATGAAAATGATCAGAATCACCTGGTTCAACATTATAAATACCTTCCTGAAGGGTCTTTCATCTTCTGATAATTTTCTCTGGGTCAACTTCAGGTGTTGCTAGAGGTAGTTGTGGAGTATACCTCGTGTGTCTGCCTCTAGAAGCCACAACTGAAATAATGGAGTCACCTTAATGGATTCACCACAGTGGAGTCGCCAGGTGAAAAAGACAATCTTCAATGGTTTTGATGTTTGATGCACCTTCAGAATCAGAAGTTCTTTGGTGTTCTATCCTGGGGAAAAGTCTTCAATTCGTTCCCTGACAACGACACCAAAAATGTTAGCACTAGAAGTCACCTACTTATTACAGGGGAGGTAATCCTAGTACCCATCAGCTTGTATGTCACAATGAATAAATTTAAGGGGGGGTCGAATGGGTGAAAAATCACGATAATATCGCTTTAACTCAGAAAACTAGGCTGGCATGCATAGGCAGATGAGGTCTTGATCCAAATTCAGTAAACAAGTTGTAGTAAGGGTGAGTTGGAGGAAGAACTTGAGGAGAAAATGTAAAGGCATGATATGGACATCTGGTCTTCCAACAACCTAAGGAGGAGAAACTCAGGAAACAAGCTCCTCTTTGATTCAGAGTTTTAGGAAACTGAACAAAATTATAACCAGATTGAGATCAAACATACATCACAATACAGTTACAATAACTCGACTAGATCATCCATTCCTGAGCCATTCAGTATCAGAGGCAAAGAGATGGAGGGAGAAAGCTGACCATCATTAAATAATAAGTCTCAAGTAACAATACATAACCAGAGAACCAAAGGCTTCATTAAAACTTTACAATACAAGAGAACAGCTCAACCATCGACCCTAACAAAATGGAAAAAATTCCTACATATAGTCAGAACTGGCTCTGAATTAAGGCACAATCACGTCATGCGTTCAAGGATTTGCACTGATGATCTTCTCTGTCATGCTACACATGCATATATTAGTCGGACTGCCCATACAATCTTCTGTAAAAAATGATCTCTATCAGAATGGACTGACATCCTGCTTCTGCAATTTGTCCCTTTCTGGCCTTCTATTTATGGAAGGAGACGATGTCTCACCCACCTTCCATGTTTTCACTAACTGCTTCATCGATATCGGAGGGGGAAGAAGTCAAATGTGGCACCTGTCATTGTGATTGGTCTTTGGATGCTGACTATGGTGACTTGTGCTTCACTCGATCTATGTGAAGAGATTAGTAGGCGGACTTGGATGCTGACAAGGAGGATATGGTGAGGTTACTGATGCGGGCTCGGCAGGATACAATACATGTTCAGTGGCCAGGTGGAAAGACACGATAGCAGAGGGTGACTGGGACAGCGTGGGCATCAGATTGCAGGCACTGAGGTGTGATGGGACGGAGGCGATGTGGAAAGGGAAGGTGACGAGAAGGTAGAGGGGATTTTGCAGTGGTAGGTGCAATGGGGACAACAAAAACATAGGTGGAGGCGGCATGAAGTGGGAGACACATGGTAGGAGGTGAGAGGGTGATATGTGAAGGCAGGGCAATGATAGGTCAGGAGGACGATGAGTGGAAGATAGGTGTGAGGTAGCAAGAGGTGGAGGGGAAATGAGATATGTGACATGAAGAAGGAGTGGGAGACACATGGCATGCAGGGATAGTGAACTGAGAGGCGATGACGTAAAATCAGAGAGTAGACTGGCAAGTGGAAGACAATTGTTGGCAGGAGCGAGGGCGGTAAGAAGAGGTTGTAAGTTGTCTTCTCAGAGGGAAGGTAGGTGGTAATAGGTTTAGTGAGGGGGGGTCCAAGCATAGCGAGGAGGCGCCACGTAGTGGGGGGCCCGTGCTTGTAAAACTGCCTACTCAGACCCCCCCCCATTAAAGGTAGAATATCGAAGGGGGTCCGATCACCGCCGAGAGCTATTGGTATGAGCACTCCATGCTCGACTGTAGATTTGAGCGCGTTCTTTAGCACAACGCACTCGACGATCATTTCTCCCAAAAACTTAGGATAAACATATTTTGTGGATTTTTACTCCCTTATTTTGTGCATAACTTCACCATGGTGTTGTTTCCTAAGGGAAAAACACACCTTTACAAACATTGTGCTAACATTAGGCTCCATGGGGGATAGAGTCCTCTCTTCGAGGCTCTAAGAACTTCATAAGAATTAGTGCCTTAGTTGGGTTGTGGAATCAACCATTAAGACAAAAGGAAAATGATATTTACAATGGTGTGAAGGAGCCACTCATGACTCAAACAAAAAAA
>JASDQU010372463.1:41795-58269 GCA_032191745.1 Picea mariana
CATGTTTCACTGCTTAAGAAATATGTACTTGATGCTAATCATGTTATCGATTGGAATGTGATTCAGGTGGAACCAGAAGGTGTTCTGCAAGTGCATCCTGTGCGCATATTGGATAGGAAAAGAAAACAGCTCCAGAATCGAGCTATAGATATTGTAAAGGTCCAGTGGACCTGGTACGGTCCTGAGGATGCGACATGGGAGCATGCAGATGTTATGCGGGCAGAGTACCCGCGTCTTTTTGAAATTTTTTGAAAAGCTTGCAGATGTTGTGTAAAGTTGCACTGAGGACAGTGCAATAATAAGGGGAGGGGGATTGTAGTGTCCCCAAGGCCAAGCCCCATTGTAAACCATGTTCTGAAAGGAATTGTAATTATGTTTTATAGGCTGGTGAGCCAAGTTTTTATAAGCTGGAGGCTTATGGGTTTGTTAGGCTAGGGAGCCTGAGTGTTGAAGGCCAGGTGCTTGCTATTGTATATGTAATCATGCAGAATAATTAATAAAATATAAACACCGCCATGTGCAGACCGACCATGATGAATGAGTGAAGGGGGACTAAGCATCCATAGAGTGGGAAAGGAATTAGGGGCTGGAAGGTGGGAAAAGGGGCTAAGTGTTGAGCCTAGGGGGCTTAAGCCTGGGAATAATATTTTAATATTATCCCAAAAGACATGTGCATTTTATGTTTTATCCTAAGATTTTGGCAATGGGAGAACATACAAGGGAGATGCGTGCTGGTGGAACACATGCAGTTTCATGGGTGACAAGTGTCAACCCTGACGCATGCGAATAAAATGGCTAGGGTGAGCCATGAGAAGGGTTCCCCTCCATTCTACCTGATTGTCTGAATGCGTACTGAGCCCTGGATAGTACTACCAACCTGACTTCTGCAGAGAACCTTTGTGCGTCCCTATGATTCGAAAAGTCTGTGTCTGGCTCTGAGAAAACCGTTGTGGATATTCCCTGAACGAGAAGCCTGCATGGATTTGGGAAAGAGTCTGTGTTTGTTCTGAAAAGATGGTACACCCCTTCTCTGTTCTAAACCGGGGAGTCTAAATCAACCCCTACATGGACAACTCGTCAAGCATCCTTGAGAATCCAGAGTGTGAGTCTATCCCGTGTTGCCAAATTGAGAAAGTAGAAGTGTCTCATCCCTGCTAAGCCTGGTTATACTGTTGCACCTGTCTGGAGCTGCCTTGGGGTGTTCGTGTCTGGATTCCCGTGGATTGTGGTGGATGTGTAGTGTTTGACCTTGTGTGGCTTGTTGGCCAATTTGTACAACACTCTCTCTAGGTGAGAAAGGTGGTTGAAGATTGGAAGAACAGGTTGTTGGACCTGTGAGCAACTCCCTCCAGGTGAGAGAGTGCATAGAGGAGGGAGAGAACTCCTGGAAGGAACCCTGTAGTTGCCACAGAGCCCAGAGACTTCCGGTCCAGCCTGTTCCTGTAACCCAAGGCAAGGGAGATTAGCAGCCGAAGGACTGTCCAGGTGACAGAGAAGGTGTATACTCCTAGGGTGGAACAGGCATGTGGGGAATGAGGGTCTGTGGGTAGTGAGTGTGGAAGGTTCCTTGGAGAGAATCCTTTCCTTGTGGTCGTGTGTTGTTTTCCTTGTAACCTCAGCCTAGCCTAGGATTCCTTGTCTCGGGGTGGAGCTTAGTCCCAGCTCGGGGGTGACCCACTGTTGAGCTGATGAGCAGTGCGGTCTAAGACTGGAAGGTTTGTGGAAGGCCTGCACTTGGTTGGTGGAATCTACCACTGTTAAAATATAAGTATCTGATTATGCTTAAATCATATTTTGCATGACTCTGCTGCTTATGTTATCATGAATTCTGCTGTGTATATGAATTAGTATGAAATGCTATTGATTGTTAATTATGGCAGTAACTCATATGAATACTCTGTGTAGAATGTGTTTATTTGTTTAAATGCATGGGATTTATAATACCTGTATGAGTTATGTACAAAGTGGTGTTATAGTCTTCTTTTAATAGCATTTAAACCTTGGTATCCAGAAAAGGTGCGCTGTAGTTTAAGTTCCTTGATAGGGTTTGATCATTGATTGTATTTGCTTAAGTAGATTATCTCTTATATAAACCATTTCCTTAGTTAGACTATACTACCTCTATCTTTTCTTCCTTGGCATATATAGTGCTACAACTCTAAGTTTACTTACCTCGGGTTGACAATTTAATTGAGGGTTTTTAGTGCATATAGAACACCAATCAAGGTACATGTTGGGTACATGGTTGAGACAAGTAGTTGATGAGTTGGCACATACATGAGGTGTATAGTTGATGATGTTGGTACATATTGATGAGTCATATTTGATGAATAGTTGATACATGATTGGTACATACTTGGTACATGGTTGGAGGCACTTGTTAGTAGTATTGTTGACACATGGTTTATGGATTATGTAGCATACTTGTATTGGTATATTATTAGAAGCACATATTGATCTTGGTGATGATTATGAGTTGTTGTGTTATGCTTGGTTGATGCACATCGTTTATATTTGTCTTGGTGATTGATCTTGGTGAGTAGATCTAATTTGGTTGATAAGATTGAAGAGACAGGTTGTTGTGATGGGTTGTTTGGACAGGTTGTCATGACATATTATTTGTACATGTTTGGTGCATGGTTGATGCACTTGTTCATGGTATAGGTTGAGGTACAGGTTGGTGCATGGTTGATGTACTTGTTTATGGTATAGGTTGATTACTGGTTGTTTGGTATAGGTTGGTGCATGGTTGTGTTGGGACCCAACAAACCCCTTCTTTATTTTTAATCAAAAACTAGGGCCCCTCGAAATTTTACTTGGATTATTCATTTTTTTTTCCTTTGACTTGATTGGATTGGTATTGGTTTTCTTTGTTTCGAGGTTGGTTTGAGTTTATATTCTTTTTTTTGGTTTGAATTTCATCAAATTCAAATGCCATTTCATTTTTATTTCTATAGAGTTTTGATGTTGATGGATGAGCTTCATAATTTGGGAGTTTGTTATTACCTCTTCCTTATTGATTTTATCTGCGATAAGGATGGCTTGGTTGAAGACATGGATTAATAACAATGATTTTACAGGAAGAATGCTTATTGGGACACATCTTTTCTATAACATTTGTTCACATTTGATCAAATTTGAATTAGGGAGAGATGAACATAGAAATCTTAAATTAAACGAAAACATTATTTTTTATCAATTGTTTACTTTCGTTGAAATTATGATTATGTTTTTATATTTTACTCATTAGCAATCATTTTCACAAAATCATTTGGTAGGTTTAATTAATTAAATTATTTTGTCAGTTTGCATCTCATTTCAAAATAAAAATAAAAATAAAAATAAAAATAAAAATAAAAAAAATAAAAAAAAATAAAAAAGATTTATCTACCATTTGTTTGATTTTGTGAAAACCCAAAATTAATATTTTTCTCCACTCCATCAACTTGAAGCTTCTAGAATTTTAAGATCATATTTGAAAGAAAAATATAAACAATATTTGTTTAGAACTTATAGTTAGTTTAAATTCATTTTAATTTTATTGTTCTAGATTTTGTTTTATTCACAATTTTCAGGTTATTAATTTGGTTTCCTTTTGTTTCACGACTTTCTATTATTCGTTATTTGGTATGGATCTGATCATGATTTTATATTATTATCTAAATAAATTCAAGATAATTGATCCAAAAATAATATTGGATTGCTGCAAATGATTTATGAGCAACAATAGATAAGATTTGGAAATGTGTTCAAGAACAGACATATGATATTGCAGGATTGATTGCAGCCCAACTGTGAGGAATCTGAAACAACGGTTGAAAACCCATCTGCCGAATAGACCCATTTAGCTTACTTGCGATCTTTTTCCCAAACAAATGTACGATTTGAGAGATATTGTTGTCTCTTTACGAGACAAATTTCAGGTGGCGGAAATTATTAGTGACACCCAGACTGTTCATTCATTGCATAAATATATGAGAAAGTTCAGAGCCTTTGGGAGCCAAGAAATTGAGAGGAGGATTTTTATCCTTTCTTTTTTGTATATCCTTTCTTTTGTAAACTTTTTTTTCTTTTCAAATGGAGTAGCAGATGGTTGGAATTTTGGGAGAATGGATGAGTACTTTCAAAGAAGAATATGAAATTCTAGATTGCTTAATGGATTTTGTCCTGTGAGTAAAATGGTTTTGTTTTCATTATATTATCTTCATATTCTTTGAGTAATTAATTATGCATTGATTTAAATTAGCTTTAGTTTGTTTTATCAATACATGGTTAATTGC
This sequence comes from Picea mariana, assembly GCA_032191745.1. Classification (NCBI taxonomy): domain Eukaryota; kingdom Viridiplantae; phylum Streptophyta; class Pinopsida; order Pinales; family Pinaceae; genus Picea; species Picea mariana. Next base: position 46,076 of record JASDQU010372463.1, read on the forward strand.
TATCATTTATGTATTAATTTTTTTTAATCTTTAAGACTCCATTATTCCAATTATATTGATCTTGGTGATTGTATAATTTTGATACAAATCTTGTATTATATTGAGTTTATTCATGTAATTGAGATTTGTAAAGATATAATTGTTGAATTGAGATTTTTCTTATTGTCGATTAATCTATTATATCTTCACTAAGGATCATGATTTGAAAGTTGTTCTTTCTGCATTTTAAATACGATTTAAATTGCCAGTCAAAGTAATTTTTATCTTGACACTGTCAAAATATTAGAATTATACAACCTTATGCTATAGATTTCTCTTAACAGACAGGTTTTTGGAGCAACGTTATACAGGACAACCAAAAGTTCTCTTTAAATACTAGCCAGTTATGCATCTTCACAATTCCTCCTGGACCATATGATGGACTTATTTTTTTGAAACTATATGGGATAACAATTTACTCTTTGGCTTTCATCCTATGTATACTATGCAATGTTTTCATTGTTTTCTCATGTAATTTCTAGATGTGAAATTTTAATTGTATTGAACTAGCTTTAGTCTGTTATGCATATAATCTTTTATGTCATGTTTTTCTTTATGCGGTTCATTATATTTTGTTGTTTTTGATATTCGTGTTTGTTCACCTATCCAAGAATTTTGAGTTTACATATAATGTTAGGTAGCTGGTAATACCATTTACTGAGAGTTGTAATTTCTTTCATTTTCAGTTATTGGACATTCTAAAGTGACATGATATAAAATCATTTGTCTTTCTGTCATCATAGATTCGTTCCAGAATATAAAAAACTTCTTTGAGTTTTTTCAAGAAGTATCATTCTTGCTTTTGTCATAGGTTTACACTCAAAACAGGTTAAGAGAAGCTTATACAAATACAAAGAGACTAATCCAACTTAGTATTGTTGATCAACGTAACATTAGTTAGTTTATTATTTATTCAATTTGTTGATTTGCGAATGAATAATGACTGCATCATTTAAGCATTAAATTATTTGTCCATTATCATTATATCATTTACAATCTTATTCACTCATTGTTTATTAGTTTTTCAGTTAGAGTACTAGAATAGTTTTGTTTATTTTTTTATCTTGTTTGGATCCATTAGTTTAAAACAATTATTTTCACAAGGCTTTGCTTAAACCTTGTAAATTGTATATATCTATTGTACATAATCACTCTTAGTTAAGAAATTGTAATTAATGTATCGATTGATAGAATTGTACCTTTATTTAGTTCACATATTTTAGTTTCTTTAGAATCCTAGTTGGATAAGGGAGCCATAAAACTCGTCAGGGTAGATTATTCCAATCGGATTGTTAAATAGACAACCCTGGTCTGGATCTTCCCTTCTCGTTGATAGAGTGTCATAAACACCCATTAACAAATGGCGCTAGAAGGAGGGCCGAGGTAAATTTAATGATTAAATGTCTTACCCCTCAGCCTGTCATAATTCCAAATTTATAATTTTTTCTTCTGTGTCATCTTGAAATGCACTAGAAGGCATGCCAGACTGACAAGTTGGCCTTACATGAGTCTTTGTTTTGAATGTATTTAATTCCCCATGGCTCCCCAAATCATCGTGTTCAAATATGATTTCCACTTTGCATTACCTGATATTCTCAACAAGACAGTCTCTCGCTTGTCCAAACTCACCTTTGATGGGGGGGGGGGATGTATCTACAAAATACCATCTTAACAAGTTTTGGTGTAAATGCATCAAGCATGATATTTTTGATTTAAAGGTTTTATGCAGATTGTTCACTTTTACTTTTAGGGGTCGGATTATACATTGGTTTAATCTTTTCCAGCATATCACATTATTGATTGGTTTCAATTTGTAGATGAATTTTTAGATGATTTTGAAATCTATGATTACAATCAATTATGTGAAGAATTTTAGGCTTTACTAATCAATGACAATTCATCTCCAGAGGTATTTTTAACTAGCATCCATCATGTTCTCTATAATTTTCAACTTGGTGACATGTCATTTGTACTAATTCTCCTCTCTGATGTTTGTGCCCTTTTCATCCAACCATTTTCAATCGCAAATGATGAATCAATTACAAATCTTATCACTCAATTGCGAGAAGAATTTTATTTGCAAGATGAGAGGAATCCATCCGAAAAGTTTGAACAAGCAAGAGAGGTAGAATCGATTGAAAAGGTTCTTACTGACAGTCAAACTGGGTTTTCCTCTGAATCATTGTATATTCAGTCCTCGACCATCGTGGAAGAAGATTTGATGTTGGGTCAAGGTGAATGTCCATATTCTTCTAACTCTTTCTCTAATTAGTACTTAAATTCAGTTATTGAAGAACACTTAGGTGATGAAAATGATCTTAAGCATTCTAACATTCCTATGAAACTTATTACAGATGTAAATCTGCAATTTGAAGAAGAAACCTTAAACCTTCATCCATAAATCATACCTTATCCACAAGAAATATTAGATTTTTGTCATGGAAGTTTTGAATTATCTATCATACATGAGGCAAATTTAGATGATCATATTATGTTGAAGGATTTATCACCAAAATAGAGTGAAAGTTTTAAGGAAAGTAAAGAGGAACATCTTGAGAATACCATTGTTAAATATCATAGCTCAAGAGATTATTTTCATGTGCTCATTTCTGATTCCTTTTACTTTTTATATCCTGATCTCTTCTTAGATTTTGGTGGACTTGATACTTTACCCACAATATCATACTCTTTTCCATCACAATCAGATCCTTTCGATATGCCAAAATTTGGTGAAATTAATTCTGAACATAACATTTATGAAGTAGGATTTGACGCTCTTTCACTTTCATCACTCACATGGAAAAAAGACATTTTGCAAGATGATTCTACATGATTTATTTTTGAAAAAGACAATGCACTCATTCTCATGGAGATCAAATATTCTACATTGCATATTCATTCTTTGGTTAGTTCGAATTTTAATGATTATGCTTCACATTTTGAAATGATCCATCTCATAAAAGGAAGTGTTCAAACCAATAATCTGATTAATGTCATGAATCCTCTTATGATGTGTTCCCCATTGACAAATCTAGTTCGTCAAAGTCATAGTTTGCATCCTAATTTTTATGATAGGATCTTAAAATGGCTTGAGGATTCATATGTAAAAAATATTCATAATAAAGATAAAGTTGTTCTTACTTTGTTTCTACCTAAATATCTAGGAGGTAAGCATGACATGATTTTTTTAGGTCTTCCATGTGAAGAAATTGATGAGCACTTGGAGAATTGTCAAGAGGATGGGGCACTTCGGCCTTGGTTGATGTTTTTTTGAGGTCCCCATAATATTTACAAGTTTTCCAAACTTACTTACATTCCTCCATGCCATTATGACCCATATCACGACAATATTGTAGAATGAATGGAGGATTCATACAACAAGAAGTTTCAAAAGAATGGTAAGGTCGTGCTTTCTTTGTTTTTAAATGAATATATAGGAGGTAAGCATGAAATATTTCTTTTGTATCTGCAAATACTACATTCTTTTATTTTGATTTTCGACTTTCTATGCCTTGCAGGATTGCAGATGCTCTTGTGGCTTCATTGGAAATATGATTTTACTTAGCATTTTGATCTATGTAGAAGTTAGAGTAGGTGTAGGAATAGAGTCCTTTTGGGTTTTTCTTTCCTTTTCACTTTTTTCTTTTGAATAATGCAGTTATGAAGGAACGTGGTTATGCAAAGAGAACCATCATCTGAATGTTGTTAGGGAATTCCTCTTTCAATTCCTTTCTTTTTCCTTTTTGCAAATGTCTTGATTAAATGTTTCTTTTTCAAAACTTGGCAGCATCATGAAATGATTTTAGATATTATGAAGCATTAATAAAGAGATTAGGTATTTGATCTTAGTTTTACCATAAAAAACAAAGCTTACCACTGCGCGGAATTGCACTCATCCTGGTTAAAGATTTTTCTATGACTTTTAATAATAAGCTTCGTCAAAATGATGTATCATGCATCACTATCTTAAGAAAAGAACCTTCCTATATGCAAAACTCTAAAATGTGTTCTTCATTTTGATCCTCTTTCTCTATGAGAGATTGGACTGGTTTTGTTTTTGGTCAAATTCTTTTTAAAAGTGAGCTTTTGCTATTTCAATTTTGTTTGTTTTGATATACTTCTGATTTTGAATCCCATTAATAAAATCTGTTTCGGTTTGTTGTGTGTTTTTTATTTTTTGCTTTCTTTGATTGAACTTTCTTCTTGTCTGTCTTTTTGAATAAATATATTTTTGATCAAAGAAAAATTGTTGAAGGAAGCATTCATTTCAAGACTTATGTTTTTAAAAGAAATATGAAACAGTTCAAACAGTTTTTGATGTTAAGGTTCATCTCAAATAATTGATTTGTAAGTTAGTTGAGTACTATGAATCCTAAACGGTCTTTGTTAGAGTATTACCCTTGAAATGTGTCGAGATATTCGGGAAGTAAAATTATCCTTAGAATTTTTACACTGTCCTTGTTCTTAAAAGATCACGTTTAAGTGATTCCCCACTCTCTAAATGATTTCTTAACCGAAATCTAAAATCTCTAAACCATGATAAACCTTCCAGTTTTAAAAGAAAATAAAAAAAAATGATCAATTGTTCATCTGTATTGCAATTAACCTCCAGTATCACCCCACTCTATTTGTCATCAATAAATCTATAATTGTATTATTATTTAAAAGTGGCATAAAAGGGTTGGAATCACTTAAGTGTGGGAAGTGTGTGTAAACCTGTCGGGGTATTGAACATGTAACATTCCTGGCCTCACACCGGTCGGGACATGCCACTCCTCAGATGCTTTACTTAGCTATGAAACCATCTTTGTAACATTCCCAGCCTTCAATAGGCTAGACCGTGCTACTCCTAAACACTCTTTCATGCTCAGATACCAATTTGTAACGTCCCCGACCATTCATGCCGAGCCACGCTACACCGGAGAACACATCTGTTCTCTGTGTGCTTAACGTACTGTAACATACTTAACATCCTAACTAAGTTATGTCACATATAATTTTCTAACTGCATGTAATTAAAACATATGCACACATAGAACTCTTGCGGAAGCTTAATATATATAAAACGTGAACAGACAAATACACTATGTAAATGCATGAATTCACACTGAAATAGCAGTAAGCATATACATGCAATACCCATAAGAATACATACAACTATAATCACGCATAGGATAAACCCATTAAAATAACACTTCAATAACAATGCAGCATGTAAATTGACACTTATCTTTGTGAGAATATCACCAACTTCATGTAGACCTTCCATGAACCTCCCAGCCTTAGACCACACTATTCATCACTCTCAACAGTGAGTCACCCCCGAGCTGGGACTAAACTGCACCTGGATAAAGGGTTCCTAACCAGGCTAAAGGCTCGTGAACAACAAGAAAGACTCTGTCTCAGGTGATCACTCAACTAACAACCTACAGTCCCTCATTCCCCACATGCCTGTCCCACCCAAGGAAGTGTTCCCCTTCTCTGCTCAATAGTCCCTCAATTTCCCCACTTTCCTTCCAGGGCTTCAGCAACAGGTCGGATAGGAAGTCTCAGAGCCCTATAGCTGTAGTTCAACACCTTCAGGAAATCAATCTCCAACAATTCTCTCACCCAGAGAATTGCTCACGGGCCTGATAACCCGCCTCTTCAATATCCCACGGGCCTAACAACCTTCTTATTCAATCCTACTCCCAAGCTAACAGTTACCCAACAAAAGGCTTTGGATACGGGTTCAAGTAAAGTCATGAAGATACAAAGAAATAGATTAATGGCTGCTAATACTCCTGGATGATTGACTGTATATCTCAATGATGGATGAATCAGGGGAAAGATGATGATCTGAATGATGGAGAGTCCTCCAAAATGAACTAAGTCCAACAATAACGTATGCATTCCCCCAACTTGACACTTGTCACGTCGAAATATACTTTGGCCCACCTGGCCCCAACTTTTAGAACTTAGGATAAAATAATTACCCATACTTTATGATTAAAGAAATATGAATATAATATTACTTTTGGCTTAAGCTTCCTAGATCAGCCCTTTTCCTTCACTTTTAGGCTCCTCCCTTTCCCTAACCAGTGGAGTTTAGTCCCCCATCTCTTTTATCATGTTCGGTCTGTGCACATCGATGTATCTTATATTAAATATGAGATATGTACAAAAAAAATAGGCGCACTGGCTTTTAACATCTAAGCTCTCTGGCCTAATCAAAACATAAGCACCCTAGCTTATAATAACTGCCTCACCAACCTATAAAACATATCATATACATAAAGGCTCCTTGGCCTCAATATTGCGTGCACTTAATATGTTGCGTGCGGTATCCTGGAATGTACCCAATTCGTCATTTTACTGCGCAGTACATGCACGCGCTACACCATGGAAGATGTGTGTCAAAATATATAAAACAACTCACCATATTAAGTACATTGGGTTCAACCTAGGGATATTACAGAACAGGATCACTGGTAGTGGGTAAATGCACACATGAAAGCAAGACAACTTCGTCAGGGTACTGAATAGGCCTGTTAGCAGTGAAGCAATGTCGGGTCAAGAGGTAGAAGGTATATGATTTTAAATTAACTTTTATGGAAGTATACATGATGCATATACAACTATTGGATGGGATTAAAGCATTTGAGTGGGTTAAATGACATCCCTGTCGAGACTATGGACACCTGCTGGTAGCAGTGGATTTGTCAACAGTATTGAAGTCCTTTTATAAACATTGTAACTCTTTGATTAAGACATTCTTTCGGGTTATAATCCCTTGCAATGCAAATTCTATTTTCTGGTTATAACATTGAGCTTATTCTAATACTATATGGTCTCAAAGCGAATTTACTTCAGGGAGCTTAAATCCTTTTTCAAGTCTCATTCTTTTCTTCCCAAGATGAAAGCTTGCTAGATCAGAGATAACTACTTCTCCCAGTGAGTTTCCATTCGTTGGGTCCTAACAACCCCCTTCTTTATTTTTAATCAAAAACTAGGGTCCCTCAAAATTTTACTTGGATTCTTCATTTTTTTTTTCCTTTGACTTGATTGGATTGGTATTGGTTTGCTTTGTTTCGAGGTTGGTTTGAGTTTATGTTCTTTTGTTTGGTTTGAATTTCATGAAATTCAAATGCCATTTCGTTTTTCTTTCTACAGAGTTTTGATGTTGATGGACAAGCTTCATAATTTGAGATTTTGTTATTACCTCTTCCTTATTGAATTTATCTGCTATGAGGATGGATTGGCTGAAGACATGGATTAATAAAAATGATTTTACAGGAAGAACATTTATTGTGACACATCTTTTCTATAACATTTGTTCACATTTGATCAAATTTGAATGAGGGAGAGATGAACATAGAAATCTTAATTTAAACGAAAACATTATTTTTTTATCAATTGTTTAATTTTGTTTAAATTATGATTATATTTTCATATTTTTCTCATTAGCAATCATTTTCACAAAATCATTTGGTAGGTTTAATTAATTAAATTATTTTGTCAGTTTGCATCTCATTTAAAAAAAAAATAATAATAAAGAAGAATTATCTATCATTTGTTTGATTTTGTGAAAACCCAAAATCAATATTTTTCTCCTCTCCATCAACTTGAAGCTTCTATAATTTTAAGATTATATTTGAAAGGAAAATATAAACAATATTTGCTTAGAACTAATACTTAGTTTAAATTCATTTTAATTTTATTGTTCTAGATTTTGTTTTATTCACAATTTTTAGGTTATTAATTTGGTTTCTTTTTGTTTCACAGGTTTCTATTATCAATTATTTGGTACAGATATGATCATGGTTTGATTTTATTATCTAAATATGTTCAAGATAATTGATCCAAAACTAATATTGGATTGTTGCAAATAATTAATGAGCAACAACAGATAAGATTTGGAAATGCATTTAAGAACAAATAGACGATTTTGTGGGGTTGATTGCAGCCAAACCGTGAGGAATATAAAGAAAGAGTTGAAAACCCATCTGCAAAATGGACCCATTTAGCTTACTGGTGAGATTTTTCCCAAACAAATGCATGATTTGAGAGATATTGTTGTCTCTTTACGAGGAAAATTTTAGGTGGTGGAAATTATTAGTGATGCCCAGACTGTTCATTCATTGCATAAATATATGAGAAAGTTTAGAGAATGTTTTGTATATTATTTATTTTGTAAACGTTTATTTCTTTTCAAATGGAGTAACAAATGGTTGGAATTTTGGGTGAATGGACGAGTACTTTCGAACGAGAATATGGAATTCCATATTGCTTAATGGCTTTTGTCCTGTGAGTAAAATGGTTTTGTTTTCATTATAATATCTTCATATTCTTTGAGTAATTAATTATGCATTGATTTAAATTAGCTTTAGTCTATTTTATCAATACATGGGTAATTGCTATCATTTATGTATTAATTTCTTTTAATCTTTAAGAGTCCATTATTCCAATTATCTTGATCTTGGTGATTGTATTATTTTGATACAAATCTTGTATTATATTGAGTTTATTCATGTAATTGATATTTGTAAAGATATAATTGTTGAATTGGGATTTTTCTTATTGTCGATTAATCTATTATATCTTCACTAAGGATCATGATTTGAAAGTTGTTCTTTCTGCATTTTAAATAAGATTTAAATTGTCATTCAAAGTGTTTTTTATCCTGACACTGTCAAAATATTGGAATTATACAACCTTCTGCTATAGATTTCTCTTAACATACAGGTTGTTGGAGCAATGTTATACAAGACAACCAAAAGTTCTCTTTAAATACTGGCCAATTACTCGTCTGCACAATTCCTCCTGGACCATATGATGGACTTATTGTTTTGAAACTATATGGGATAACAATTTACTCTTTGGCTTTCATCCTGTGTAGACTGTGCAATGTTTTCATTGTTTTCTCATGTAATTTATAGATGTGCAATTTTATTTGTATTGAACTAGATTTAGTTTGTTTTGCAGATAATCTTTTATGTCATGTTTTTATTTATGTGGTTCATTATATTTTGGTTTTGTTGATATCTGTGAATGTTCACCTATCCAAACATTTTGAGTTTACATCTAATGTTAGGTAGCTAGTAATACCATTTACTAAGAATTGGAATTTCTTTCATTTTCAGTTATTGGACATTCTAAAGTCACATGATATAAAATCATTTGTCTTTATGTCATCATAGATTTGTTCCGAAATATAAAGACTTCTTTGAGTTTTTTTAGGAAGTATCATTCTTTCTTTTGTCATAGGTTTACACTTGAAACAGGTTAAGAGGAGCTTATACAAATACAGAGAGACGAATCTAGATTAGTACTGCTAATCAACGTAAGGTTAGTTAGTTTAGTATTTATTCAATTTGTTGACTTGCAAATGAATAATGATTGCATCATTTAAACATTAAATGCTTTGTCCATTATCGTTATATCATTTACAATCTTATTCACTCATTATTTATTAGTTATTCACAAGGCTTTTCTTAAACCTTGTAAATTGTATATATCTATTGTACATAATCACTCTTAGTTAAGCAATTGTAATTAATGTATCGATTGATAGAATTGTACCTTTAGTTCGTTCACATCTTTTAGTTACTTTAGAATCCTAGTTGGCTAATGGAGCCATAAAACCCGTCAGGGTAGATTATTCCAAATGGCCTGGGTTAAATAGGCAACTCCGGTCTGGATCTTCCCTTCTCATTGACGGTGTGTCATAAACGCTCATCAACAGTTTGATGCACTTGTTTATGGTACATGTTGAGGTACATTTTGATGCAAGGTTAATGCATGGTTCAGGTTATTGGTACATGTTGTTTGGTGCAGGTTGATTGGTACAGGTTTACAATAGTATATCTCACAGTGATAGTGTGACAATGGTTCCATCATTCTACTTATAGGTCAGGGTGATTGGATGTGGAAAGGACAGGTGGTTGAAGCCACCTTCCGATTGTAGCCAAACAACATAGGGTGTTGTAGCCTCCTTCTAGTTGTAGCCAGAGAATTAGGGAGTTGGAGCTTCCCTCAGGTTGTAGCCTGAGAAACTAGGGGTTTAGAGTCTCATTCCAGTTGCAGCTGGAAAACAAAGGATGTTGGTGCTTCCAATGAATGTAATTCTTAAGGACATATAAGAAAAATCATTTTGTGGTTTTCTCCTGCTTTGGGTTTCCACATAAAACACTGATGTATTGTGTATGTGTGTGATTGCTCATTTGTTCATTGTTTATTTACTCTGAAACTATTGGATAATAATGCTACATTGATATAACACTTGCATTTTATGGTGAAAAGGGATTAAATTTCTCTATTACTGATTCACCCCCCCTTCTCAGTAATCCAACAATACCAGCTGTTGAGATATGGACAGAGATGGGGGATAATTAATCCACAAGAGAGGGGTAATTCCTAGAGAGTTCAAAGAGGGGTCCAAGGAGAAATACTTTATGGGTATTAATTCAAACCCACTTTTCTGAATTTTTATTATCATTTGGAGAAAACTTCTATTTCTGGTTGAGTGTATGAGATCCCAATCATTGAATACTTGTAATAGGGTGGTGTGAGAGTCACATCCCATAGTTATTGGAGAGAATGGGGCTAAGGTATAATCAACATTGGGCAGAGTGAGCAGTCAACTATCTTGGGGAAAGAGGGGAAAATCATATGCGTAGTAACAAACAATTTTTTCACATTCAGGTTTTACATGAAGATAAAAAAGAACAAGAAAGAAGAGTTATGGAGCTGGAACAACAAGGTTGGGTGAATTCTAGAGAATGCTGGAGTGTTTTTGGATCATTTTGGAGCTAGAAATCGAAGAACCAGGTTGTCAGGCCTGGAGAGTGAAATCCTATGTGAGTTTCACTATATCAACAAGTGTTTGTTGTTGTTTTTGCTGGTGGTGTTTTTTGGTAGTGAGTTCCAATGTGTTCCTACCAAAGAGATTCCTAGCTACCTAAGCCAAAGAGACCCTGATAAACGAATGGGATGCCCTATGGAATGAGAGTAGTGAAGAGGTACATTATTTGGGTTGGGAAGATCAAGAGGAAGAGAGCCGGAGGTAGTTTGGGATAGTTGTAGGAGAAAATTAGTGGGTTGTGTGATATTGAGCTATGAGGGGACTGTGAGAGGAACCCTTATTTTTTTGATTCCTAGCCCCAACTCGAGGGTGACTTTTTGTTGATATTTGGAAGAACATGTATATGGTTGGGTGGAGCATACTTCCTAGGCATTTTGTTGCACAAACTCTATTTTAAAGATAAATGCTTATCTATTTTGATGAGTTATTTATGAATTCATGGTTTTGAATTTACTATGTGAATGGGAATGGTTTATATGTTGTTATAGATGTTTTATTAGTTTTATTCACACTTATTTAGAATGATGTAGTTTCATTAAATTATGGATATTATAATCTAGTTGTAAATGGGAATAATTCATAGTCGATAAGCTACTTGAATCTAGTTAGTGGAAGAAAATTTAATTTTATGTGTACTTCTGCGAGTAATGTTCCCTCGTTGAGTTGGGGGATGTTACAGAATGGTATCAAAGCTCAAGGTTCAACATTGAGCTTGTATGGCATAGGATCTAGCATGAATTGAGCATATTTTGGGTTTTAGATTTGGTCTTGTGGTGAATTTGGGGGAAAAATGGTGAACATAAGTGAAATCCCCAAGTTACGAGTAGATTTCAAGTTTAATTTCTTTAAAGTAGACAAAGAAGAAAACTTATGGTGTCAATTTGCAGATTGCAGAGTCAAATTCAACCATGGAAGTCCAAATCCTATGTGTTTGAGGGTGGCTGTGAAATTTTGCAGATTGACGGTCCATATTAATTCAACCGTGAGGATCAACGATCGAGATTCAATCCTGAAGAAGGGAATAAGGGTTAATTTGAAGGGAGGAGTCTAATGGTGTGATTTGAATGAACAAGGATCATTCATCATATCGAGGGTCAATCCTATCCATTCATCGAAAGTCAGGTTTCAAACAATTCTTGAAGTAGGGCACTAGTTGAATTCTGAAGAAGAGAATCCCAATGGTAGAAGCCCAAAAGTATGACAGTCGTCAGATCAATAGGGGTCCTTATGATGCATCAAAGAAGAAAAATTATGGTGTCGATTTGTAGGTTGTAGAGTCAAATTTGGCTATGTAAGTTGAATTCCTATGTGT
>JASDQU010372463.1:64212-80728 GCA_032191745.1 Picea mariana
ATTGGTATCAGAGCGAGCCTTCACTATAAGCCTTAAGAATATTGAATAAGATCTATAGACACACAAATGGATGATGAAGTTCCAATCCTTGATGAGGAAAACTATTCCCCTTGGAGAATGGAAATGAGGGTGCATTTGAAAGAGATGGGAGCGAGTATTTGCAAGGCAGCCATTGGTGGATTAGTTTCCTTGAAGAACAAGTCAAAGTTTGTAGTTCAAAGGGAAGGAAATAAGAATGATGCATTGGCTCTCAAGACCATTCTTAGTGGAATCTCAAGCCCTATCAAAGAGATAATGGGACAATGCACTTCCTCCAAGGATCTATGGCTAAAGCTAGAGGAGACATATCAAAACAAGAAAGAAGATGTTGAAGACCAGTCCATCAAGATCATTAAATGTAAAGAATCTCCAAAAACTCTTGAATGCATTATTTCTAAATGTGATCTTGAAAACACTTCAAATGAAGACAAAGAATCAAGTGATGATGGTAGCACAAATGAAGATCTTGAAGACATTTCAAATGAAGGAAAAAAATCATGTGATGATGTTGGAAAAAAGGAATATCTTGAAGATATTTCAAATGAAGTTAAAGAATCCTCAAAGACCCTTGATTGCAATGATTTAAAATGTGATGATGTTGATTTTTTCTCTACAAGTGAAGAAGAAAATCAAGAAATAGTTTGTGTAGAGCTTGATGGTAGTTATCCCATGGAAAGAATAGAAGGACTATTAGAACTTCAAAATAAAGTTGAAGAGGGTTTATATGAATATAGCAATGACCATTATTATATTGACTATAGCTATCTTTCAGATAACACTAAGAAGTTTCTTAGGAGGATTCAAAGGCACATCTTGAAGTTAAACAGAATGCTCAAAGAACAAGAAGAGAGTAATAAGACTCAATTAGAATAAAATGAAGAAGAGGTCACAAGACTAAATAATGAAAAGGAATATATGAAGATAGATAATGAGATTAGCAAAAGTCTTGAAACTATTGTCGAACTCAAGATCCAAATTGAAGAATCCAAAAGGGTAGCGAAACTATTGAAGAATCAAATTAATGAAAAGGAAGAGTCATGTCATAAGTTAGAAACTGAATTTGTTGATCTTAGAAAGAAAGTAGAGAATTCAAACAAATTCTTGAATAGCTCACTAATCTTGAATCAGATCTTGGAAAGCCAAATTTGACCAAATGATAAATCAGGTCTGTTGATATTGAGAGGGGGGTGAATTAGTATCAAGTAAAATTTAAAACCTTTTTCAACTTATACTTAAGCCATTCAATTATATTGAATTATAAATGAACAATAGTATAAGAGTTACACCAATACACTACAACACACCATGCACAATATATGATAAATAATCAATAGTTATTGTTCAAGGGAAGTAATGACTTCCAAAGGTAGCTATAGCTTCCAAATGTAAAGGGAGGGATAAACCTCCAAGAGGAAGATAAAATCCTCCAATATCAAGAGAGGTTTGAACTCTCCATCCTTGCCCCTTCCTTCCACCCAAGAATATATGAGAGATAAAAAAAAATTACATTAAATCATCACCATCAACCAACCATCACATAGAACATGATAATGCTTCCTAAGACTTCTTCAAATTTTGAAATTATTCAATTCTTCGAACACTCTGATCTGGTAGATAATATTACTCAATGTATTCTCTAAAAATTCTCCAATTTTCACTCCTTTAATACTCCCCAAAAATAAGTTATAGAGAGAATGGTAGACCTTGTTCAATTCTAGTTTATTCAGGAGAGCGAACTTGTACAGAATGCCCCGCTCTCACTATTTAACATCAGATTCAGAAACTCACATATAAGAAACTACAGTGCATACTCTTTCGAATGAAATTGGTTTCACATCATTTTCATTCTCTATGAATAAGTTATGGCTGTTTTACCTAGAACACATGTTTATTGACTAGCTTCAGGGCTAGTCAAAAACTCTATCTTCCACAGAGTGTATCGCCACAATTATAGTCAATAAAGAGATGAATTTTTTACCACAGGTACCTTGATATGTCTTCTCAATACCATATCAATTTCACCATCTGAATCGTTCTATAAAAAAATTATAGAGAAAATGGTAAGATGACCTGTAAATAACATACCTTAGAACACATCACCAAAAGACTTCATCCTCCCTTCAAATCTGGCTTTATTTACTTATGATTTCCTCTGAAATTAGACTTGTATATAAAATGAATGTATAATGATATGTATTTATACCATTTATGTCACTTTATTTTAACATTAGGTCTGACCTGACACTTTCTTATTTTGTAATTCTTTTCTTTAATTGTCTTCCGGGCCAACTTGTATTTCCTTCTTCAATTCACTTTGTCATCTTCAAAAATTCATTTCTCCTCAACCATGAGGATCCACATGACATCCCACATACCACCGGAAACAACATGATGTATACTATCCATACATGGGTGTTGTATCTTCATGTGCATTGTCCTTCATGTGCGAATACCATATCAATCTTGCGGTCCAAAACTAATGACTAGGGTTGACATCAATAAAACAACCAATATTCCAACAAGGTATTGGATACAAAGAAGCTACACATTTTGAAGAAAGCACCTCAAAGAAGCATGAAGTAAAGGATGAAGAAAAGGTTGCAAGTCAACCATTCAAAGGCAAGGAAAGTTTCAAAAGAACTAAGAAACAAAGACATCAAGAAGCTACCTTTACACCTCAAAGAAAATGGACACCAAAGCAAAGGTAGGAAAGTGTTTCTCATGGTAAATGCTATTCATGTAATGAATATGGTCACAAATATTTGGAATGTAGATCTTATGAAAGGAGATATAATGGAATATTTTATAAATTGTGGTGTTCGAACTTCAACTTTTCTATTGTCAATAGTAGCTCCCTTTTTGTGTGATCCAATTCTGCTTTCAATTTATCATAATCTTCTAATTGTTCCTTCAAGCTATCAATGGTATTTTCAAGCTTGTAATTCTCTTCTTCACAACTACTCAATTCACCTTTTAGTATTATGTTTGTATTTCTAAGCTTGGTATTTTCAGTTTCAACATGCTTCAACTTTTCAAGATTCTCATCTTCTTCTTCACTCTCTACACTGTCTTTGTATCCCCAAAAGGAATCAAGGTTGGTTTCTTCATCTGAATCTTCTTCGGAAATTATTTCTTCTTCTTTAGAATTCTTGTGATCATCATCCTTGGTTTCTTGGGTTATGAAGAGGACTTCTCCTCCATCATTATCTTCTTCATCACTCTCATCTGAGGAGATGTCATCATCCTTGGAGTAGAAGCTCTTTTTATTGTTGAGACTTCTCTTTTTATAGTAGCAGTTTTCAACAATATGTCATATTCTACCATAGTTAAAGAATTTGAGAGGAGACTTACCTTTGTATCTTCCATTTCCCTTCTAGAACATTCTTACGAAATTTTCTATTTCTTCATCAAGTTAGTTATCCTTGTCTTTTGTCTTATTTATGGATTTAAAGGCTGCTTCATTGTTTGGCTGGTAACTTTCTGTACCTGTTCTCATTTCATATGCTATAAGAGACCTATTAGCGAAGGAATTCACTTCTGGATTGCAGCAAGAGCAGAGCCCGACGCCCATCAGTTTATTTTCATGAATTTGTTTAAAGGGGTGATCGGATGGGAGTAAACTCAGGACATAATCATTTAACTCAGAAAACTAGGCCAGAAATGCACAGGGAAGTGAGGGCCAGAACTAACTTCAGTCAGGAATTTGAGTTAAAGTGAGATTAGAGGGAAGACTAGGGAGAAAATGGAGGAGACTTCTCTGGGCATCAGGCCTTCCAGCAACTCAGGAAAGAAAAATGAGACACTGAAATGTGCCTAAATGACACAGTGATAATTGCACACTGACCAAACCTATCATACTATGCAGCCACAACCATTCGATTGGATCCTCCAATTCTGAATCATTTAGTGCAAGCTGAAAAAGACAACGTGGGAGACTGATTAAGACTGGTGCAGAGATTGCAGTGACCAACCCTATGTCATCCTACAATATGCGACCCTCAACTGGATCCTCCAATTCCGAGTGTTTTAAATAGCTAACAAACAAAATAAAAAGAAAGAGAAGTTGACTTCCATTAATTTGAAAGTCTCAAATCAAAATACATAACCAGAGCTTCCTCAAAAACTTTACAGTCGGGAGCTAAGCTCAACCATCGATACTAAAAAAAATGGCAAAAATGCCTACATATACTTGGAGCAAACTCAAGCGCTGAAGGCGCGATCATATCATGAATTCAATGCTTGACGTTGAGGAGCTTCTCTATCAGGCGGCGCATGCAGACGTTGGGCAGACTGCCCATGCAGTCGTTTGTCAGATGCAATCTCTGTCAGGATGGCTTGTTAGTCCACCTCTATGCTTGGTCCTTTCCTAGCCTTCTATTTATGGAAGAAGACGACATTCAACCACCATCAACTACCACAATAAATGCTTCCTTGGGATTGGGAATGGCCTCGATCAACTCTGTACTCGGACGATGTGGTGTCTTTTCTTTGGATGTTGCTTCATTGGACTACTGTGAGGGGACACCTATGGAGGACATGGATGAGGGTGAGATGAGAGGTGTTGAGGTGGAAGCACTAGGTGGTGAAGAAATGGAGGTTGTGACACCAGATGATGAGGCGATGTACCACGAGAAGGTGACAATGAGGCCTCAATGTGACAGGTTGGGGACTGAGGACACAACACAGGTGGAAGTGGCATGGAGTATGGAGGTACAGGTGTTAGAGGGTAGCAGGGTCTAAGGGGAAAGGGAACATGACAACAAGGAGAGTGGAGGACAGGTATGTGGTAGCTAAAGGTAGAAGAGGAGTGGGAGATGTGACAGGGGAAGACACATGGCGGAAGGTGGTAAGCGGAGGGAGTAGGAGATGTGACAAAAGGGGGTCCGCTTTAAATCGTCAATTCCAGACCCCCCCTTATTAAAGGAAGAATAGCGAGGGGGTCCGGAATCCATTCTCAGCCGTAGATCCCGAATCTTAGCCGCTCAAACTTGCGCGCTCAATTCCGGACCCCCCCCCTCCGCCTTAAAGGTATAATGGCGAGGGGGATCTGGAATCCAACCTCAAATGTAGATCTGGGCATGTAGATCTCGGCCGCAAAGATTTTCCCGTTGCTTAACGGATGCGCATTTGCACCTGAAACTTAGGATAAGTGGGTTTTTCAACCCACTGCTTTGCATTTACCACTCCAAGGCCCAAACCATCGAGGAGAACACCCCTATACAAGAAATTTTGCTAACATTAGGCTCCATGGGGGATAGATTCATCCCTGAGATGCTCTAAGAACTCATCCTACAGTTCCAGTGCCTTGTTGTTGGGCTATGGAGTCAAGCTTGAAGCGCCCTTATGAAAATACAGGCCGAAAAGAAGAACAAAAAAAACATACATTCTCAAAAGAGATTATTTATGTATAGCCTAATACGAATATACTTTGTACATGGGGCTAGGTGAAAGAAAATTTCCACCATAGCCAATCAAGTAACTTCCTGAATGGAAGCTCCTTCCTTCTGTCGATGATTACAAACAGGTGGTGTAACCGTCATAGCAGAACGGTTATGCTCTTCAACTCTTCCTTACAGGCTGAAGTTGAGATGAAATAGGGCGGCTCCAATTTGTGAAGGAAATGCAACTTCATGTATTCCTTCACAGGCTCATAGGACTAGTGGAAAACTCCAGAAAAATGGTGACAAGCAGCCTCCTCTGGTTCTTCTGGTTCTTCTTCTTGGTTGTCCCCCAGTTCAGATTCGTATTCATCATAAATAGGAACTGTGGGTAAATTATGCTCTTCAAACTACTGCTCGGTGACCTTTGTGCAGGCTATAAACTGCACCCTTTTCTGGTCCTCCTCCTCCTCTCCATAACTCTCCCAGGGATCAGATCCATAATCATTGTAAATAGGATCCATGGGGTTCTCTTTAATCCTAGGTAAAAATGTATCATGGAAAACCCCTTGAAGGAAAAGAGAAGAATCCTCTTCCACAACCATCTCTTCTTTAAAAACGAGAAGGTCTTCTTCATCATAAGCAAGACTGTTAGGAACATCTGCTTCAACCCTATATCCAGGTGAGCCATCTACTATAGACCACATCCGCTCTATAAACTCATAATTTTCACAAGAGGCATGTTGATATTTATGAGCATCTAAAAGAACAAATGCATATGAAATGATGTCAGATGCTTTTATTCTAGGGCTAACAAAATTAATAGCATTCAACACCTCTATATTTTCATAGCAAATTTTTTTCTCCACAGTAAAAGGTTCATCATAAACATGGTCTTCAGGACCAGTAGAGGATTCATGAAGCGAAGAAAACTCCTCACAACAGTTTTCATACAAACACTCAGATGGAAAGTAATCTTTACAAAATGAATGGAAAGTTGTATGAAAACCTTTCAAAGAGTGAATGCTTGCAGCGGGAAGAGATCGACACCAATCAAGAGTAGCTCCCTTTAATGAATACCTAAACAGCTTAATTCATACATCTTCATGCGTGATATTAAGTCGATCAATAACTCCATGAAAGTCCAGTAAATGCTCAGCCGGTTCCTCCAAACTCTTTGTGTGAAATTCAGGGAGGAAATTTTCCCATATGTCTCTATCAGGAAGTGCATTAGGAAAACCAACTATCTGGGAAAAGTCACAGAAAGAAAACCTTTGAGCTAAGATTTTCTCCATATCAAACCAGTGGATTCGTTGATTGATCCTTGAATCATGGAGTCGTCAGGTGAAAGATTTACAGATTTGAATGTGTCTGGTCCTTGTTCACCATCAAAGGCCAGATATTAATGTTGTCGTTACCCAAGGAAGCTTCTCAGGCTGAGAAAGTAGTTGCTGAAACCTTCTCGAGAAATCTCCTCTAGGTCAGTTTTCAAGCGTGCTAAAGTAGCCACAACTGAAATAGTGATGTGGAAACCTTGGAGTTGCCACAACGGAGTCGCCAGGTGCACAGTAGCAATATTTAAGGGCTCTGATGCTTGATGCACCTTCAGAATCGGTGGCTCAATGTCGTTCAATCCCGGGGAAAATTTCCAACTTCGTCCCCGGCAACGGCGCCAGAAATGTTGGCGACAGAAGTCACTCTTGGATTGCAGCAGGAGGAGAGCCCGATGCCCATCAGTTTATTGTCACAAATTTTTTTAAAGGGGTGATCAGATGGGATTAAACTTAGGACAGAATCATTTAACTCAGAAAACTAAGCCAGAAATGCACAGGGAAGTGAGGGCTAGAACTAACTTCAGTCAGGAATTTGAGTTAAAGTGATATTAGAGGGAAGACTAGGGAGAAAATGGAGGAGACTGCTCTGGGCATCAGGACTTCCAGCAACTCGGGAAAGAAAAAATAGACACTGAAATGTGCCTAAATGACACAGTGATAACTGCACACTGACCAAACCTATCATACTATGCAGCCACAACCATTCGACTGGATCCTCCAATTCCGAATCATTTAGTGCAAGATGAAAAAGACAACGTGGGATAATGCTTAATACTGGTGCAGAGATTGCAGTGACCAACCATACGTCATCCTACAATATGCGACCCTCAACTGGATCCTCTAGTTCCGAGTGTTTTAAACAGGTAAAAAACAAAATAAAAAGAAAGAGAAGCTGACTTCCATTAATTTGACAGTCTCAAATCAAAATACATAACCAAAGCTTCCTCAAAAACTTTATAGTCAGGAGCTAAGCTCAACCATCGATACTAAACAAAATGTAAAAAATGCCTACATATACTTGGAGCTGACGCAGGCATTGAAGGCGTGATCATATCATGAATTCAATGCTTGACGTTGAGGAGCTTCTTTGTCAGGCAGCGCATGCAGACGTTGGGTAGACTGCCCATTCAGTCATTTGTCAGACGCAATCTCTGTCAGGATGGACTGTCAGTCCACCTCTACGCTTGGTCCTTTCTTGGCCTTCTATTTATGGAAGAAGACGACATTCAACCACCATCAACTACCACAATAACTACTTCCTTTGGATTGGGAATGGCCTCGGTAAACTCTGTACTCGGATGACGTGGCATATTTTCTTTGGATGTTGCTTCATTGGACTGCTGCGAGGGGACCCCTATGGAGGACGTGGATGAGGGTGAGATGACATGTTCTGAGGTGGAAGCACTAGGTGGCGAAGAAATGGAGGCTGTGACACCACATGATGAGGTGATGTACCGCGAGAAGGTGACAATGAGGCTGCAATGCGACAGGTTGGGGACTGAGGACACAACACAAGTGAAAATGGCATGGAGTATGGAGGTACAGGTGTTCGAGGGTAAGAGGGTGTAAGGGGAAAAGGAACATGACAACAGGGAGAGTGGAGGATGGGTATGTGGTAGCGAAAGGTAGAAGAGGAGCGGGAGATGTGACAGGGGAAGACACATGGCGGAAGGCGGTAAGTGGAGGGAGTAGGAGATGTGACAAAAGGGGGCCCGCTTTAAACTGTCAATTCCGGACCCCCCCCTTATTAAAGGAAGAATAGCGGGGGGGGTCCGGAATCCATTCTCAATCGCAGATCCAGGCGATCGAGTCTTAGCCACTCAAACTTGCGCGCTCAATTCCGGACACCCCCCCCCTCCACCTTAAAGGTAGAATGGAGAGGGGGCTCTGAAATCCAACCTCGACTGTAGATCTGGGCACGCAGATCCTAGCCGCACAGATTTTCCCGTTGCTTAACGGATGCGCATTTGCACCCGAAACTTAGGATAAGTGGGTTTTTCAACCCACTGCTTTGCATTTACCACTCCAAGGCCCAATCCATCGAGGAGAAAACCCCTATACAAGAAATGTTGCTAACAAGACCCATATAATTCATCCATTGTCATTTTGGTCAAGTCCCTAGTTTCTTCAATGGCGGAGACCTTATCATCATACTTCAAGAGAAGTGATCTAAAAAAATTTTGTACAACCAAGGATTCATCGAGCTCTTCACCTAATCTTATGATAGCATTAATAACTTCATCAACTCTAAGAAAATAGGTTGCAATATCTTCCTTTTCATTCACCTTCAAATTTTCAAATTCCGCTCTATGTCGTTGAAGCTTGACTTTCTTAACTTTTGGATCACCTTCGTAGATACTCTTGAGATTGTCGCATACCTCTTTAGCAGTGTTGCAACCCATCACTTTGCTAGAAATGGTTGGTGCCAATGCTCCTAGAATAACATGTCTAGATTTTGAATTACAACTCATAAGTTTCTTCTCATTTGGATCAGTCGGAGCATTATTTGGGATTACATAGCCATTTACAAATGAGCACCAAATGTCTACTCCCAAAGCTGTTAGGTAATTTTTCACTCTATCACTCCAGTATGCATAATTTCTTCCATCAAATCTTTGAATCCCATTTGAAATTTACTCATGGTCATCCATCTCTACTCAGGATTTTCCTTCTAGTGGTTAAACTATTCTGAAGGTAACCTGCTCTGATACCAATTGTTGATACTGAGAGGGGGGTGAATCAGTATCAAGTACAATTTAAAAAAAAATTCAAATTGTTGGCCCTTGACTAATTTTTGAGAGTTTCTTGGTCATGTTAACCTATTTTGGGACTTCGACAGCCTGTCGAAGGAGGAGCACAAGACGAAGCGGAGATCACGGGATCTCGGCCCCCTTTTGGGCCTCTTTTTGGGTTTTGGGGAATATGTAACGGGAAAGGGATGTCGACCCATGGGTTTACCCATGTTTAGGCCTATTTTGTATATAAATAGATGCCTAGGCTAGGAAGAAGGAGAAGGAGACGAATGAAAGGCTAAGTGCTAGATCTAAGTGATGTGAATGTATGCTAAGTGCGAGTAGGGTTTTTGATGCTTTGTGCATGATTGTAAGAGACTTCCAGAGATGAGTGCAAGTAGTTGTGATAGATTGTGAAAGGCTTAGTGCTATAACACAAGGAAGAAGGATCTAGCGAGCTACGTAGATCTTATGTTCTATGCGGAGTAAGGGTTAGAGGCTTTTTGTTGTAACAAATTGACTAAAGGCAATAAAGAAGAAGAGTTGGTGGATGTAGCCCCAAGAGGGGGGTGAACCACATAAACACTGTGTCATCTTGCTTGGCGCTTGCCTGAATGTGTTTATGTATTCTTTTCTTAGTACTTTGAAATGATTAGATAGATCTACTTATGCTCAGTGCTAATGATGTATATAATGTTATATCTAATGTACATGAATATGCTCAGTGCTTGATCAGTTACATCTGACCTATTTTACTTATGCTAAAGTGCTTGTATATGGTAGAGTACTGTGAATACTGTGAGGCTCTGTTTTCTCAGCGAAGTACACAATGATTGCATGTTAAAGAATTGAAGGTGCTAATTGCCTTATTAAGTAGTACAATCACAGATCTGTGTCCTAGCTAAGGTTGCAGACACTTGCGTCCTGCAACCACCCAGGTCTCTACCTCGGGTGAGACTTCATCTTCTTCGCAGGTGTTTCCTAAAGGGTCGGTAGTTAGGGTTTTGTTGGTGCGTTGTTGTAGCATTGAACCCCGGGTTTGCCTCTATGCCAACAAATGGTTCTATTGTCGGGACCTGAAACTATGATTGTTGGGAAATGAGAAAGAGGAATCTATGTGCAAAGATTCATCCTGAAATTGTAAAAGCTTTCTGTGTATATTTGTTCTCTAGTGCGTAGTATTCTACTTGATCTGAAAATCTCTATGCTAAAGAGAGAAGACCAGATATGAAAGAAAGAAGGCCGATCTGAAGAAAGGAGGTCAGATCTGAAGAAAAGAATCAAGATCTAAAATATTTGTGCTCTAAGAAAGGTAAAAGTGGAAACTTCTTACTAAAAGAGTTAAGATCTGGAAGATCTATGCTCTGATAAAGGTAATAATAGTTAAAAAGTTCTTAGATCTGAAAGCTTTGTTCTCTGTAAAAGTAAGATAAGTGGAATTTTTTGTTTATAGAGTATTAATCTAGGTATGTTTGATAGAGTCTGTCCTAGATTAAAAAATAGGGCACTGATAGATGAAAAAAGATTTGATACGAATAGATCTGATAAGAATAATGAAATATATGTTATACCTATGCATAGAAAGAATGTTTGGACTAACAAATGGATGCAGGACCCTAGAAAGAATTTGTTTTAGGTTACTTCATACTATCTTAGTGCGTAGTACAGAAGAAGTTGGAGATCATTTAAAAGAAAGAAAGGATTAACCCTTTGTTATAGTTGCAGAAGACCAGGACATCTTGCTAAGGAATTCCCTGGCAGAAGACCTAGTTGTCTTTGTTGTAAGGCTATGAACAATGAAGTGTTGGATTTCCCTAGAATGATCGCTAAGCTTGAAGGAATGAATATGAATCAAGAGAACCCTAAGGTGGATTCAGAAAAGGCAGAACCCCAGCAAGAATCCGAGAAAGTATTGATACAAATAAAAGAAACCCTGAATGACCACCGACATTGCATCTTATCAGAGATATTAAAAGAGAGGGAATGCATCGAAGCAAGAATAAGGGACTTCGACATTGACTGTGTTCTGTATGAGGAAATACAGATGAATATTATGCCAGAGAAAACCTGGGAAGCTATAGGAAGGCCTGCCATGATCCCTTCACTAGGAGGAATAATTTTATTCAGAGGAAAGCTAGTAAACCTATGTGGAAGGCTCGCTCCAATACCTATGATTGTCAATGGAACTTTGACAAAACAATACTTTGAGATCATTAAATTTTTTGAAGACAACGCCCCGTTTACCATGCTAATAGGAAAAACTTGGATTGATAGATATCGAGCCAGACGAAAGGAAGAAGAAGAAGTTTTGGAATAGAAGAAGCAAGAGTTAAAATACTTTATGACCAGAAGGATTGCGCACTTGATTGAGGAATAGAAGAGAAGATCGCAAATATTTATACTAGCAACCCAGATGTCAAAGCTAAGAGAACACTAGAGGATTCTTAGGAGATTGAATTACCTATCCCAGACACAGAGGAAGTATTATCTAGGAACCATATGAAATAATTTCAACAGTGCAAAGTAACTAAGACCAAAGAAGAAAAGAATCAGAACGAGAAAATCATTACTGAGATGAAGCTCACTGGAAAGAAGTCTAGAAAGTTAAGAAAGAAAAGGGATAATAATGAAAGGTTACAGGAGGTTCTAGAGGAGACCTCGCAGAAAGAAAAATTGCAGAATTGGAGCTTCGTCGAGATATCAGAATAGCGACACATGGCACTTTTCCATGATGAAGCGATATAGTCATTGGCGCCGATATATCCATTTGAATTCCACTCCGAATGGATAGAAAAAAAAAAGGTTCGACATCCAACTGTTGGACCATGCCATAATGGATTGAACAAGAGTTAATGGAGGCTCATACCCATTGCAAGCCAACCATTGTTGAATTACATATTTATCTCATCGCACTGAGAACACTTTTTCCAAATCGAGAATTCGAGCCCATAGCCTAAGCCGATTTTATACAGTGATCATTGTGTTATCGTTCTCTATCTCATTACCATGTCTGATTTGTTCCCCGATCCCATGAATTGTTTATCCCGAGTGCGTATGTTAGAATCATTGAGCACTGCAGAGAAAGTTGTTGAAGAGGTTCTGATCGACTTGATGACAGATAGAGTCATGTCATAGCGAGGGTTTTCTACAGGTGTACAAGCATCATCAACGAGAGGACTGCAAGCCTCTCCTTCCACTACTCGAGCCAGTCCATCTTGGCTAGCTGATGAGAAGTGCACTGAGCACAGATACGATATCATGAATGCTAAGTTGATTCTGAGCATTCTACCTTCTTAACTACCACCTCTGAGTGGCATCATCAATCGTGGCAGTGTACCCCATGAATTTGAGTATGCTTTGATCACTGTGTACCTTCCGAAAGAAGTGCGTGCATTTCGTGCTGACCAGCATAAGCTCACCACATTAAAGTTCAGTGACTTCAAACTCGGTGACAAGAAGGTTTACAATATGCTTTTCCCTCATAAATATCTAACGTGAACCAAAGGAAAGAACTCCAAGATTATCGCTCAATCATGGACCCAGAACCTCGCGCAGTCAATCCTACTTAATGTAATGAAGATTCCTCACTTTGGGAGGCATCAAGAAGTGAATGTCTGCATCAAGTTGTTGTTGTCCTGCTATCATGGAGGATACTTATGGTTGAACCACCGCATCACAGTGGATCCAAATTTGATTAATCATATCATAGGTCTTAGCATGAAGGGCCCCAACCCACAGGATTTCTACCCAAAAGATCGCAAATCACGCTCTCGCCTAGAGAATAAAGGATACCTACGACAATGTAGAGAAGGGAACGCAAGAATACAAGGTAGCCTCTATCCAGAGAGGCGCAGTACGCCTTTCCTGTTAGTTGATTGCAGGCAAGCTAGTTTGCAAGAACCCACTGACCCAAGTAACCAGATTTGTAATCAACCTCACAGGGAAGTGCATGGAGGGCCTACATATGAATTGGGCCAAATACTTGGTGAACCAACTAGAACTGGACTGCAGGGAAGTGTAGGACCAAGGGTACAAGTTCATTTTAGCTGGTTTCTCATATTAATCACTTTCATCTCATGGGAGATGCCAGAAGGTGCAACCTTCCCGGATGTCGATCCTTTTGAACCACTGGCCGTGAAGTTTAGTACGTTGTGGTATTCCAGCGACATGAAAATGCAGTGGCAATAAAATTTCATCTTCCACATGTATTATAACCATTTGAAGGTAGCCATATAAGCCACGCCTCACATAACCCTTAACACACTTCAGAGATTTAGGCCATTGGCAAAATTCAATGCAGACCACCACTTCATCTACATCACCGCATGCACTAATGAGCATCACCAACAGCTACAATCATGCTACAAGTTAACGGAGGATGATCTGGAGGAGATTACCAAGGAATGGTCAGTGAACCTCCTTATTCCAGTGGACCCCACAGAGATGTCTGATGTCGACAGCCCCGCAACTGCGTCGGATACATCCGGACCTAACAAGATAAAGAAGACCGAAGAGATCGACGATTTAGACAGTGCATCTGTAAAGACCGCGTCTATTTCAGCCGAGAAAAGAGTTGATGGCACAGAAGTAGAGAAAAAGAAAGGTGAGGTTACATTGCCAAGAGACAAGGAGGATCCCTAGAAGAAAAGGAAGGTTTCCCCTCCGAAACCTTTTTCAAGGAAGAAAATGAAAGCAACTAGAACCAAGTTTGAGACCACCCTAACCTCAAATGACCTCGACTTCATCGTTGCTGCACTAAATGATGCTTCGCTGGAGATAGCAGAGAAGTAGGAATCCAAGTAGGAGGAGGTTTTCAGTTGCATCAAGGTCGAGCTTCAAGAAGCGCAGAAGGCACTACAGTCCAGCTGCACAGTATCCACTGTGACCCTAATAGTTGGAACACCATAACTAGGTGATGAGCCCACTCAATTACACCAGATTGTTGATACAGTCGAAGCTTGCCTTTGACAAGCTCAAGAAGAAAAAGCGCAAGCCACCCAGGCTCTGGTGCAAGCATAGGGATATCTTCTAGAACAACACAGCAATGTAGAAAGAGAAAAACTTGCTCTCCAAGAAAAATGGGATGAAGAGAAAGCAGAGCTACAACAAAGCAAGGAACAATTGCTCACCGAGTAACTTGAAGTTAAGGAAAGGGTCAACAGAGCACTTCACTTTATGAAAATCATAGAAGTACAGACTGAGGAACAAGTTCCACAGTAGGTGGCACAACTGGAAGAGGTAATCTAGAAGCTATATCAACGCATTGTGGAACTAGAGCTCTACGTTGTACTCGAAACCCCTCAGGAGATAAGAGACCAGTGAGAAGTAACTTCTCTCAGCATAGTTAGCATATTAAAATCTCTTGCCTTGGAGTGAAAGAAGCTAAGTAACTAGAGCACCCAGACATATGAAAACCTTACAGAGAATCCAGAATTACAAGAACTGTAGTCGTAGCTCCAGGAAGAAAAATAGCATGCAGATACGCTACAGGCACAGTTGAAGGCCCTGTCAGCGGTAGATAGAATGAAGAGGTCTCACAAACAATGAACAGCTCAGCAGCAGGTTCATATGCTTCAAAATAAAGTGATGGAAGTCACTCAATGACTTCAACCTATGCAAAACAAGGAATGTCTACTATTTATAGAGGTCGAGAGCCAAGGAGAAGAGCTAGGCCAGGTCGTTCTCACAGCAGAATAGCATTTAGAAGGACCGGTGAACAACGCAGTGATATAGGATTTCACCAAGAAAGAGGACACAACAAAGCAGTAAGTCGAAGCAGCTCGGGCCAAGCTCAAGGCATTTGAGGCAGAACTGATCAGACCAGAGTGACTTGGGACGAGTCACAGGTAAGTGTTGGGGGCCCGTTGGCCCTTGACCAAGTTTTGAGAGTTTCCTAGTCATGTTGACATATTTTGGGACTTGGACAGCCTGTCAAAGGAGGAGCGCAAGACGAAGTGGAGATCACGGGATCTCGGCCCCCTTCTGGGCCTCTTTTTGGGATTTTGGGAATATGTAACGGGAAAGGGATGTCAACCCATGGGTTTACCGATGTTTAGGCCTATTTTGTATATAAATAGATTCCTAGGCTAGGAAGAAGGAGAAGGAGATGAATGAAAGGCTAAGTGGTAGATCTAAGTGATGTGAATGTATGTTAAGTGCAAGTAGGGTTTTTTATGCTTTGTGCATGATTGTAAGAGATTTCCAAAGCTGGGTGCAAGTAGTTGTGATAGATTGTGAAAGTCTTAGTGTTGTAACGTAAGGAAGAAGGATCTAGCAAGCTACGTAGAACTTCTGTCATGTGTGGGGTAAGGGTTAGAGGCTTTGTGCTGTAATAGATTGAATAAAGGCAATAAAGAAGAAGAGTTGGTGGATGTAACCCCAGGAGAGGGGTGAACCATGTAAACACTGTGTCATCTTGCTTGGTGCTTGCCTGAATGTGTTTATGTCTTCTTTTCTTAGTACTTTGATATGATTAGATAGATCTGATTATACTCAATGATAATGATGTATATAATGTTAGATATAATGTACATGAATATGCTCAGTTCTTGATTAGTTACATATGACCTATTTTACTTATGCTAAAGTTCTTGTATATGGTAGAGTACTCTGAATACTGCGAGGCTCTGTTTTCTCAGCAAAGTATACAATGATTGCATGTGAAAGAACTGAAGGTGATAATTGCTTTATTAAGTAGTAAAATCACATATATGTGTCCCAACTAAGGTTGCATACACTTGAGTCTTGCAACCACCCCTATGTCTACCTCGAGTGAGACTTCATCTGCTTCACAGATGTTGTCGAAAGGGCTAGTAGTTAGGGTTTTGTTGGTGCGTTGTTGTAGCGTTGAACCCTGGGTCTACCCCTATGCCAACACAAATTATAATTAAATCATTAAATTATATCCAATGAGAAATGAATAATAGTATAAGATATACACCAATACACCACAATACACCATGCAATATATATGAGAAATAATCAATAGTTATTGTTCAAGGGAAGTAATGACTTCCAAAGGTAGCTACAGCTT
>JASDQU010372464.1:0-16870 GCA_032191745.1 Picea mariana
TAGGCTAGTTTGTGCACCGTAGAAAATAAAATCGTTACTAATAAATTTTAAATTATAGCGTTGATTTTATGGCCATGATTACTCAAAAGGGTATGGTAATGAAACGCATGGTATTATGACTCTGCAAGAAAAGTAAATATGAAAGAAATACAAAGTCCTAACTTTAACTTTTGATGAATGATATGATCCTAAAAACGATGCAATTTTCAAATTCAAATCTTCAATTCAGAAGTAAAGATGCAATCTTTCACTATATGCACTAAGCTAATGATAGAGATTCAAAGGCGAAAATGCCAAGTAATGAAAAATGCCTATTTTTTTGTATTTTCAATAAATCAAAATTGAAAATGCATGGAATGGAAAGTAACTTGATATATATCCCTACTGTGTATAAAAAAGCGATAACTCAAGCAGGATATCAAGAAACAAAACACCTAGCCCAATGTACAAGGACAATAAAATTTAAAAGATGAAGAGAAATGTTTCGCCCAGAAATTCAACCAAAAGAGGGTTTCGTGTCATCCCATAGGCACTCAACAGTCACTACAAAGACCTAAGAAGGCTCAACAAGCATCAAATCCCACCCAACAAACACCAAACCAAGCAAACAGGCAAGGAAAATAGGTGTACACGACTGTTTGGGCAAACATAGCGTATATATGCAACTTGCAGTGAGACAGACTACGTGTATACGCGACTGTCAAGGCAAAATGCACGTATATGCTTTGAAACAAGGCCAAGCAAGGGAGAAAGGCTGAAAACTCAGACCCAGAGTGAACAAGAGCTGTCAAGCAATGATATGACAAGAACCACAATAGAAACGAGAGAAATCTAAGGAGAAAAGTACTTCAAACCCTAAGAAAGAAGATTCATCCCTAGTACGGTCACCAATTCTATTAGGAGGAAAATCTCTCTATGGCTAGGGTGAACCTCAACAGATAGGTATGACTGCAGAAATCAACTCTTTCCCATAAACATGCTATATAAACCAATGTGCAAGCGAGATAATAAAGGGACCTACCTCGTCCAGATGTTTGATGATGTCCATCGTTGAAAACTTTGACCCAAAGCTTTATACCTGCAACAAGTTCTCAACAAACAAGTGAAGCAAGCATATAGTGATAATATAAAAGGTTAGTACATTAGATAGCACAATCCATTAATATACAAAACAAACATGCCCATGTATAATAACTCATATATTTGCAAGATATCAATTGGACGAGAAAGGAGTATTTCTATTAATAAATGAACAACAGAAGTGAAAACATTACAGACTTCCGTGCCGGTGGTTCGAAACCGAGAAACCAAGTTCCTTGTAGCTGGGCAAGCTCATATAAGGGAGACAAAGAGGTTCTCCATCAATAAGGAAGAGCTTGAGCGCTGAACACTGTGTTTAGACTTAAAGGAAAAATGGATGCAGACTCAATATGAAGTAAATAATTTCTCCAGAGTAACTTTTCTCTCAAAGTTGAATTATCTCTCCTTTTACATAGTTCGGAATTGGCTTCTTTATAGCCTTCAAAATGCAACTGAAGGGCCGAATCATAACGTTTCTAGTATATGGAAGGCAAGGATCAGAGATCTCCTGTCGTGACATGGAAACTCAACATTTAATTTTGATTTTCTGGCACAAATCCCAATGTACGCGGGCTTTAGTGGAGCAGCTTGTGTATACGCTTGCTGTATAGGGTGCAAGAAGCGTACAAGTGGAAAGGGAGTGCAAGGTGCATACATGTGGGCTCCAATAACATTACTCAACCCATTTTCTTAGGGCACTAATTAAGGAGGGTCAACCATACCCTTATATGTACCACCCAATTACCTAGGTACCAGAGAGTAATCTTCCTAAATGTTGTTCTTGATGCACTAAAGCAACATGATGGTCAATCAATTTATCTAAAGCTAGTTTTAGCTAACCTAATGGACTTTTGATATACCCTAGGGTACATGGAAATGAAATTTGATATATGAGTGTTGTCTAATGTGATACTACTTAAAGGGGTACAAACATGGGTTACAAGGGTGTCCAACAAGGTGAAACCATTTGAATTTCCTACGTGTATTCTTCCCCTACCATAGATTTACCTATTGAATGATAGACCACTATGTTAGTCATAGACACCAAAACACGTCTCTAACATAAAAAAATGCTCGAAAATATGGGTTAAGGAAAGTGCTCTTATAACAGTTGTGGTGTTCTTTATTAGTAAATTAGAAGGTGTAGAGTATAAATAATGGATTCTACCTAGATCTATTACATAAATGATAGATTACAACCCTAATAGCCAAAAAAACCTTAATACCACAAAATGTTATACCTTTATTGATGAGATCAATGTCCACTTGCCTCTTTGAGGTGAAAACCTCCAAATGAGTAAAGCTCCGATTACAATATACTTCACAAGATATCTCATTACATTGTTTCTACTTCTTTATATAGTTCTATCTACTTCCTATGAACATTCTAGAGAAGGAACTTTCTAGTAGGTGGAACCATCTAGTAAGCCTTCTTACAATTATTGCTTTCACACTACTACATGGGCCTTATTTACTAGAGATGGTCTCCATACATAGCAACCGATCTATCTACTTAGGGGTTTAGGGTAGGAGCCTAAAAGGAATGCTCAAGGACAACAACTTTGTTGAGCACTATTTTATTATATAAGGAAATGGGTGGATCTATATGACTTAAGGAATAATTTCAACTTGTTAAATCCTTGACAAAACTACTAGGGAGGTGTAAACTTAGTAAGGATGAAATTTTACAATTAAGTTATGGGAATGACAATAGCTATAGAACTTCGATCCATGATAACTTCCTCCATTAAGTGATCAAATATTTGTACAACTATGTAAACATGATCTTCTTCACATTAGTGCCTTCATCATGATGAGGTATTATTTTGTTAAGTCAAAGAAAAATAAAACCGATAAGTAGAGGAAGAGTCATTTAATGTTGCAAACATTCTAATGGGTGTAAGGGTTGATTGTTTAGGAGGAGTCATTTAATGTTGCAAACATTGTAATGGGTGTAAGGGTTGTTTGTTTAAGAGTGCAACCATTTTTGGTGGCTAGTCTGTGAATATTTTTGGTTGATTTTATTCTCTTATATGTTTAGGTTACTCAAATTCTTGACCAATTAAGTTTATAGTTTTTTTTTTTTTTTTTATCATTTTCCCGTTTTCTTTCTCTATTTATTCTCTATTTATTGGTGTTGGAATATTGCTCGGGATGCATGTATTGCTCTTCATTAGTTGAAAAGAGATCACAAGGATTTTTGGAGCAATAATGTGAACCATTTTTAAGTCAATAAGGATTTCTATATATTAAGTTTAAGACACTCGAGACTAGGATTTTTGGCAAGGACTTTATATGATCATTGGGACTGAAGAGCGTGAATAAAAAATATTAGTGTGAAGAGAGGGAGAACAAGTATGGGTTGCCTCACACCATCACTAGATAAAGGTAAAGTTAAACTTAAAGTTATTAGTCCCTGCCGAAGGCGTAGAGGGACTATAGCGATCAATAATTCGTTGACTTCATATTAATATGTGCTTTGACTATAAATTTTCGCATCATCTGTATTGTTCGAACTATAGAAGTAAAAACAATATTTTTTATATAATAAAAAAAACCTTATATGTCATCATCTCATTGGAGAATAGATTCGAAGTCTTATTGCCAGCTTCACTATTCCCAATGTTGTAAATGTTTAGATATCCAAATTTTTGAGCATGGAGACTATTTTTTAATTTTTTAATTTTTATTGAAATTTTTACATACCAAAAGTTCTAAGCATCGATGCTCTTTTTTAATGTTTTTAATATTTTTGTTGTATTGAAATGTTTACATACCGAAAGTTTTGATCATTGGCACTCTTTTTGAGGTACTTGAATAGGCCTGACAACTTAAATGTTTACATAGCGCGAGGCCCTTAAACATGCCTGACAACTTAAATGTTTGCATAGCGCAAGGCCCTTAAACAACCCTGACAACCTTAAATGTTTACTTAAATAGGCTTATCACAGTACATTTTCTTCAATTTTTTCCATACAATGTTGCAGTGAATTTGGACAATATTGTTGTCCACCGCCAGTCGCATAGCCATCATATGTTTCATACTTCTTCTATGCTTGGAATGCAATTTAATCATCATTGAAGATACATATATTGTTTACTGGTTCACTGGCTGATTCTTCTTCGTTGATTCGTTGGTTCATCGGTTGCTGCTTGTTGTTGTTTGGTTCAACTTTGCAAGGTTGAGGTCTTGCACCTACAGTTGGACTTGTTGGTGCTTGTTGCTTGCTTTTTTTTGCTTCAACTTTGCAAGGTTGGGGTCCTGCACCCGCAATTTGAGCTGTTTTTTGACTTTGCGAGGTTCAAGTCCTGCACCCACAATACGACTTGCGCTTCTGTCGTTCATCGTTGTCGAGTAAGTTTTGATACCATAATTTCATTTGTATTATTTCTTTGCTGTTTACTATTTGTAGTTTGCAAGTAAGAATGTTTAAGTATTTCCACTCGCATGGTCGTCGTATGTTTCATATTTGTTCTATGCTTGGAAAGCAATTTGGTCATCATTGAAGATACATATATTGTTTACTGGTTCACTGGTTGTTGTTGTTTGGTTCAACTTTACGAGTTTGAGGTCCTACAACTGCAGTTGGACCTATTGGTGCTTGCTCACTGGTTTGTTTCTTGCTGCTTGCTTTTGTTTGGTTCGACTTTGCAAGGTTGGGGTCCTGCACCGACAGTTTGAGCTGTTTTTTTCACTTTGCAGTGTTCAAGTCCTGCACCCGCAAGTGGACCTACGGTTCTGTCATTCATCATCAATGAGTAAGATTCAATAGCATACTTTCATTAGTATTCATTGTTTACTATTCGTTGTTTTCATTTTGCAAGTAAGAATGTTTAAGTATTTATTCATCATTCTTGTCCTGCAGACTTTCCATAGACGTTGACATATCTTTTTCTCCTGCTCTTAAATTTTCCTCTGATTGTTTCCTGAGACTTTGCACCATGTCCATGCAAATGTCGTGTGCACAACTCCGACTGTCATTTTTTCTAGCATTGCAAATCCCGGTCCTTTGCCGTGTGTGACGAAGTGGAAATATAACGCCTATCTCGTACCTGATTATCCTGTACAGGAATCGATCCCATGTCTTTTGCATGAAAAATACGATGTCAAGCTTGTTGCCTTTGCAGGATGTTTTTGTAGAAGAAAACTACAGGTAGGTGTAGAAGGGCTGGGTATGGTACAACGGTGCCTAGGCTACAAAACAATTGCACATAATTGACATATCTTTCCCTCCTTCTCTTAATTTTTGCTCCAAACTTTGAACCATACTTACATACCTTTGAAAAATGTTCTTGTAGAAGAAAAAAATGCTGAGATGGTGCTAGGAAGAGTAGTTATTCGTGGATTGCAAATTGCAATATTCAATCTCTATGCCGCTTCGCGTGCAACATTGCTAACACAATGAATGTGTTCTCAAATGCATCACACCATTTTACATCTGGACAGAACCATTATCATTCTAGGGTACTTCAGTGTTGACATGCTACAAAATAGTGCCATAACAAATAATTGGAAAACTACATGTGCAATTACAATGTCCTCTTTCTTTTGGTTAAGATAAAACATGTACAAAACACACTTATTAACCATATATGGTGAAATGTGCCCATATCACAATACAACCTCTTTATCTTATACACAAATTGGTCTGACCATGATACACTTTGTGTTGTACTTGAATTATGAAATATACATCAAAGATATTACAAAATTATATTTTCGTGTCTCAAAGAATATCTGGATACTTTGTTGCACAAAACCAAATCATTCAGCTACGACCATTTGATTTCTTAATATTTTATGGCTTATAATATATTTTGGCCAGGAAAAATTCTATATAATCACAACCATGGATCAAGAAACACAAAGGTTCATGTTTCTAACTCTCTTTTATTCTATTCCTTTGATTTTCATTTATTGTATGTACATATTACTTGTTCTCCCTTGCATACCAACTTACATTCATGTTCATTGTATTTTGTGCGTTCCCACATTGAAACAAACAGAATAACTCGAGAAGACGAAGGAATCTTTACCACAAATGTAGAAGAGGAGATACAAAGGTGCATGCTTCTACTCTTATTTCATATTCCATTGTTTTGTATTTCATTTGTTGTCTGTATATTTGTTCTACGACTTTGCACCTAATTTATTGTATGTAGATACTACATATCTTCCTACATAATAACTTATCTTCATGTCAATTGTATTCTCTGTGCTGCTACATTGAAATAAATAGAATTGTATTTATTTTTTTACATGTCTTCCTACATACCTACTTACCTTCATGTCCATTGTATTTTCTGCATTGCTACATTTAAACAAACAGAATAACTCGAGAAGACAAGAGACTCTTTACCACAAATGTAGAAGAGGAGATACAAAGGTGTATGCTTCTACTCTTATTTCAGATTCCATTGTTTTGTATTTCATTTATTGTTTGTATATTTGTTCTATTGCTTTGCACCTAATTTATTGTATGTAGATACCAAGTATCTTCCTACATAATAACTTATCTTCATGTCAATTGTATTCTCTGTGTTACTACATTGAAATAAATCGAACTGTATTTATTTTTTTACATGTCTTTCTACATAATGAATTACCTTCATGCCCACTGTATTTCTGTGTTGCTACATTGAGAGAAACAAATTAGTTAGACAAGAGGATGAAATCTTATATGCCACAACAGAGGAGGCTGAAGTACAATCTGCGAAAAGGTATACCAATTGTGATAGTAAATCAAACACACAAAACAAGTAGGTGGATATAATATTGGACTAGAAAACGAATATTTGGAAACAATCGACCTTTGTTGAGACTTCACACTTCCGAACATTGCCCACCCCATTTCTATTTTCCCACTCCGAATTCCCCTTTCTTTTCCCCCTCTACTTTCTCTTTTTGGTTGCTTTGCTTAGTTGTTTTTCCAAAAATGTCTAGGTGCGCGGGTTGGCGGACTCATGGGTTAACATTTATACTCATGCTTCTATATCACGAGTCCAATCGATGACTTCCTCATTCCATACTTAGCCACTTTTTCGATCGCGGGTTCCCGAGCTGACGGGCTCAAGATTGCGCCTCTAGCTTCAGGGGTTCCACGATATACAGATTGGCCGCCAGACTCCCCCATCATGCCCTGTTCCATGTTACAGATTTTTGCAGTCAAAAATTCCGAGACATACAATTTGACCGTTAGCTCCTCATGTTTCATGAGTATCCCTTGACACCCTATTTCATATTCCATCTCCTTTGAGTCTGTATGTGACATTCAGAACAATTATGGACAATATACAATGCATATGCTTATTTAGTCCCTCTGATGTTCATGTACACATGCTTGCATAAAAAAAAGTTGGACTAGTGACATGGGCATGAGCAGTCAATCATCGCAAACATTAACAAGATGACAAGGCCAAAGGTAAAGATTCATACATTGTGCTCCTGATATGTTTACCAAACAAATATCTTGAGCTATTTATTCATCTATGCCATGATAAATATGTTGATTTCCTGCAACACATGCTTTTTAGTTCACAAGAATATTGATGAGCGCAAGTGATACGTTGAATATAGTGCAAGTTCCACAGACTAAGAGGTCTGGTTGCAAAACTCTGGCCTCCATACTTCATCCAAGTTGTGCGTCTACTTGTCCAGTTATGCCAGGAAAAAAATAAAACAAAAAAATAATGCAGACTACCATTCACATTACTTTTCCTGTTCAAAAAATGTCACCAGGTCTAAACTTATAACACCCAATATATTATCGATAGAAGGCTTGAACAACCACCGAACTGGACAAGTGTTCATCGGGGATATAATGGTCGTGTATATCAACTACTTGGACAAGGCAAACAAAACTAGATAAATTGTGCGTGCTGACATGAAAGACAACGAAGCCATGATGACAGTCACCCTGACTATCTCTACACAACTTGTCCAGAAACATGCAGAAAATATCTTGCCAGGTAATGGGATATCCATTACAAATTTTAATATATTGCCCAAAATAGTATATGACCATGGTGATTGTGGTCGGATTATATCGCTCAACGAAACAAGTATTGTGGAAAAAATTCCCACAATTTTTTCAGAATATGGTTTCGTACCGGACACAACAATCAACTAACTTGCATAGAGAAACGACACTTACCCAATTGGAACCATTGGTTCAACTATCACACTTGCGAGAAAACTTGGCATGCAACACATTCTCCATATGAAATATGGAGAGTCAGACAACGATAAGGCAATGGTACCATTCTCCATATCCAGTTTTGTCCTTTACTTTCACATGATCATATATCTCAGTTATGTTACACAAATATTGCACTATTCCATGTTGCAGCTGTAATTGTTCGACACCTATTCAAATTTTATTTCCTCAATGGAACAACAATTGCATAAAGGGAAATTTCCACTTATGCTCTTCAAAAATATAACAAAGAAAATAGATGTTAAGGAAATAATCTTTCGCACAACCCAAGCAACATTTATAACAGAATTGCGAACAAACATAGTACAGGATCTCAGGAAACTAACTAGCTCAACGACTGTTGCACGTATACATCTACAATTCCATCCACACTTTTCTCATAAAAATTTCCTTCACCAATTTTCTACAGTTTTTTTTTTGTGCAGTTGTATATTATATTGTTCAATATATTAACTATTGTGCTCACGTGCCCAGGTTGAGGGTGTTTTGGTTGTATTGAATGTGTACTCGACCCCCTTCGAGCCTGTATGTGCCAAATGCAAATCTCCTACTTTCATAAATGATGGTACAATTGATTGTCTACGATGCAATAAAAAATGCCCTTACATATATAGACATTGCCTCAACGCTACCATCTAAACCATGAACAACACAATCGTACATTGTACAATTGGAAAACCTCTGTTACAAGATGTGCTTCCTGGGCTAGCATAATTTCCATATGAAGTATACCTACAGAAAAAGGCAAACAATGTCTACATGCTACGTGACTTTCAGATCCATAACAAATTTACATTAAATGAGGACAATGCCATACTGCATATCGGCTGAACAAAATAAAATAAAATTCATATCAAGTGTTGGCAGGAAACGAAACAATCTCATGTGTATCTGTCCATGCTACCCAATGAAGATATGAATAGAGTT
Organism: Picea mariana; assembly: GCA_032191745.1. Lineage (NCBI taxonomy): Eukaryota > Viridiplantae > Streptophyta > Pinopsida > Pinales > Pinaceae > Picea > Picea mariana. The sequence goes on from JASDQU010372464.1 coordinate 9,225, forward strand.
TTGCAGTGACATGGAAAATTGAACAGGAAACGCATAAGATTGTTCAGTCCAGGAATGAGAAGCATGAGGACAAACCCCATACAAAGTATCCAACTGTGAATAAATCAGGTCCATCCTTTGAACCATCAAAATGGCTTTCTCCTCTGAACGAAACCATCAGGCATTTCCAATAATAATGGAAATTTGGCATTGTTAGAACTAGTAATGATAGAACATAGTACTATCAGAAGAAAATGTTCATAGTGATCTTGCTTCATGGTAAAATAGTAATCGGTAATTTTCTTGGTGCCCATTTGGGGATTTGGTTATAGCTGGGATACAATGCCTAATCTCTGTTGGTTTTGTGCTATCTTATGTTTGGAATACTTTTGTTCATGTTCTTTCGTGCTGTAGTTCAGTGTTATCATGGGCCCGATTATTTTCTCATGGGAACATATCCCACATGTAAGAGAAAATTAATGCCATGTGTTTTTTTTTTATATCAAATCGTTTGATGCATAAGTCGATGTGTAGTGCTCTATGGACCCTTCTGGGGTCTCCCTTGGTGCCTTTTGTGTTCATGTGTTTTCTTGTGCCTCATCTTTCAATACATTTGGTGTTTACTTGGCTCTTCGTTGTATGCTTGGTTCTGGAAAATTAATGATACATTCATGATCTTAGCAGTTTTTCTATGATCTTAAAGAATATACAGGACCTTCTTTGCCTTTTATTGTAAGCTCTGTGAAGCAAATGTAATATGTAGCTCATTTTAGCACTTTTACTTGATTGATGAAATTACCAAAATTCATCTTCAGAAATATTTTGAAATAAAAGGATATATGCTATGTGAAGTCCAATGGAACTATCATATCAACCACAGAAAATTAAAATTAAAATTCGTCGTTGTTATACTTACAGTGAAGTTGACAGTACAATAATTTTACTTGAACATCGCAAAATTGATTTTCCTGTAGCTTTTCGATGCTTCTCTTATGCAAACACATCTTGGAAAGTATAAGAATGACTCACTTTGTCTATTCCTTGATTGAAGATCTTGTTCACCTGTTTAATGCACTTCATAGTTACTGTTAAAACCATCAATGGGGATTTCTTAACACCAATTATCGCTTCCGAAAATTGCCCTCCCCTTTCTTTTTGCCCTTTGCTTTCCCTTTCTGGTTACTTAGTCATTTTTTGGAAAATGTCTAGGTGCGCAGGTTGGCAGATTCATGTGTTCAGATTTCCACTAATGCTTTTATGTCACGAGTCCGACCGACCGCTTCCCCGTTCCATATTCAACAACTTTTTGGATCGCGGGTTACGGGGTAGGCGGGCTCAACATTGCGTTTCCATTGTTTCGCTACCTGCAAACAACACCCAGACTTCCCCGATCTACTAATTGACAACTGAATTTCCCTTTACTTTCCCTTTCTGGTTACTTAGTCGTTTTTCTGAAAATGTCTCATGCTTTTATATACAACACCCGAAGTTCCATGATATACAAATTGACCGCCGAAGTCTGTCATTGTGTCATGTTCCGTGTTACACATTTTGCAATCAAAAGTTCAGAGACATACAATTTGACCATCGGGCTCTCACATGTCCTGAGTATAAATTGTGACCCTATTTTGAAGCCCGTCATTATGTTCTGTTCCGAATATGTCTCATGCTTTTATATCACGAGTCCAACCATCCTCTTCCCCATTCCATATTTTCCCACTATTTCCATTGCCGGTTCCCGGCTAGTCTTGCTCATGCAAACACATCCTGGAAAGTGTAAGCATGACTCACTTTATCTATTCCTTGATTGAAGAGACTGTTCACCTGTTTAATGCACTTCATAGTTACTATTAAGACCATCAATGGGGATTTCTTAATCCATATTCAACAACTTTTTGGATCATGGGTTTCCAGGTAGGCAGACTCAACATTGCGTTTCCATTGTTCCGTCGCCTGCAAACAACAGTCGGACTTCCCCGACATACAAATTGACAACCAAATTCCCCTTTATTTTTCTCCTTTACTTTCCCTTTTTGGTTACTTAGTCATTTTTCTGAATATGTCTCATGCTTTTATATACAACACCCAAAGTTTCGCGATATACAAATTGACCGTTGAAGTTTGTCATTATGCCATGTTCCGTGTTACACATTTTGCAATCAAAAGTTTGGAGACATACAATTTGACCATTAGGCCCTCACATCTCCTAAGTATAACTTGTGACCCTGTTTTGAAGCCTGTCATTATTCCCTATTTCGAATATGTCTCATGATTTTATATCACGAGTCCGACCAACCGCTTCCCCATTCCATACTTGGACACTATTTCCATTGCCGCTTCCTGACCAGGCTTGCTCAACATTGCGCTTCCATTGTTACACGACCTACAAACAACACCTGAAGTTCCATGATATACAAATTGACCTTCGAAGTCCGTCATTATGCCCTGTTCCATGTTACACATTTTGCAGTCAAAAGTTCGGAGACATACAATTTGACCATCGGGCCCTCACGTCTCCTGAGTATAACTTGTGACCCTGTTTTGAAGCTCGACCGACCGCTTTCCATACTTGGCCATTTCTTGGAATCTCTTTCACGGTTTGGTGGGTTGACGAAATGTTCAATGCTTAATCGCTCTTCTCCATTCCTGCCACCTTCACACTTCTTTCTAGATATTCTATTATTAAGCTTTAATGCTAATAACTCATCCTGTAGGAATTGTTAAGATTGTCATTAATGTCTGAAAGGTTGGAGGAGATCCGTCATTAATACAAATTAAACCAAGATTTACGGAGGGTTGTGTTATCCCTTCCGAGTGTTCATTTCAAGCATCATTGAATCTCTTTCGCGCGTTGTCCAGTTGGTGGCTTCACGGAATCTCCAATCCTTAATCGCTCTTCATCGTCACCACCACCTTCACACTTTTTTCTAAGTATGCAATTAGTAATATTTAATGGTAACAACTCATTATGCACGAACCATATATATTGTCATTGATCAACGAAAGGCTCGAGGAGATCTCCCATTGATACACATTAAACCAAAATTTGTGGAGGTTTATATTATCCCTTCCGAATGTTCATTTCAAACATCATCTAGAGCAAACAAACATTCTCGTTAACTTATGGCAGCAATTCCACAACAGTTCTATCCAGATACAGTAAACACCTTCGGGCATGATGACCATAAGTTCCAATGTTCCATAGCATATCCTTACTGCTCATCTCCTTCCACCCAGAATAAAAAAAGGAGATAGTCCCTTGGTTTGCCGAGAGATATATTTCAAGCCAAATAATTCCAAGGCAACCCCCCCCTACTCAGACAACCCGCCTGCCTGCGTTGATGGCTGACACAGTGGTTGATGTAGTCGATTTCAAGCCGGAAGAAGATGATTTGATGAACGATGATACAATGATGGATGATGGCAATGTAGATGTTGTTCCCCCTGTTGTGCCCAAATTGAAATCAACCATGACAGGGGGCACTTCCTAGTTCGACGATGGCGACCTTGACAAGACCAAAGGAAGGGGTTTCAGAAAAGAAATCGACGCTGAACACAATAACTGCTTTGCAGCTTGAGATTTTGAGTCTCTCGGCTCGGATGACGGTCCTCGCCCTCAGAGATGTATCCTTTCCTTTCATTTTTAGGGTTTTGGATTGTTCCCTAGTGTATCCTGTGTCCCTAAAGTCTTTGATTGTAAGGAAATGGTCTCTTGATGCACCCATATATATATTTCAAGCCAAATAATTATTCAATTTCGGGACCACTCTCCTGTTCTCTGGATATACAATTGACATCTTAGGGGGTGAGGACCATAACTCCAAGTGGTGCAAGGCATATTCCTACTACTCATCTCCTTCCGCCCAAAACAGAGTAATTTGGACCTCTGGAATAACTCGTGCAACCTGTGTCCCTAAAGTATTTGCCTATAAGGAGGGGGTCTCTTGGTCCCCTTCCAGCCAGAACAAAGTAATTTGGACCTCTTGAATTGCTCATGCAGACCATGCCCCTGAAGTCTTTGAGTGTAAGGATGTGGTCTCTTGGTGTGTCCTCACTTTCAATTTTGGGATCTTTCGCTTGCCCTACAACATTTTTTCTCTTCTTCCTCATGGGAAGCTTGTGAGAACTATAAATTTTACCATGAGGAGGGTTCTTATGTCCTCCTGCGTTTGAAGAATTCTGAGTTGCTTTCTTATTGGGGTGGGTCGTTGGAGTGATGTTGCGGGATGTCGTACTCTTGGCAGTGGTGGCCACAGATTGGAAACTCTTATCACTGAGGCCTTTTCCCTGTTATTTGTACAATTCAACGGTGCTTTTCAATGTATTTAGGTCACCAACATCAGGAGCAGGAGTGTTGTTGACTTGTTTCAAGCCAAATAATTATTCCACTGTGGAACCACTCTCTTGTTTCTTTGTCACCTCAGGTCTTCCACAAGATATTGAGATTGTCATAGCCAACATTGACCTTCCGAGGAGAAGACTGCAAGGACTTTCTAAAAAAACATGGTAATCAATTCTGTATGCATGTTCAAGAGCTTGTCGCTGGCTCCTACATGTTGTCGCACTAGAGGAACAACACATAATTGTATGCATGTTTTTGTTTTTTTTTGTAACTTTTTTACCTGTATTTATGACAAATATGTTCAATGTTTCGGTGCAAAGAACTCAGTCCAATGTCTATGGATAAATATATACTGCTCATTATTTTTTTTTATAGATTTTCTATTAAACAAACTGCCTTGGAATCTTGGTTGGTGCTTCTTTGCCGCATTTAACACCTCTTCTCATTTGCAAGGTTCGATAGTCTCATAATTCTTGAATATTGTATTGGCTCAAGTAATTTGATCTAATATGGAGCATTGAACAATTATATGAAAATGCATTGTGTCGATCCCATAAGGCTTCTATGGAAACATAAATGAATTTCAGACAGTTTCAAACCAACATTCAATTCTATTCGTAATGCAAATAGAACATAGCAACACTAATTCACGATGCGGGAGTTAGGGCCCCGCCCAAGAAGTTTCGTTTTCATATCAACCTTGCTGAGCAAATGATCTCTTATTTCCCTTTTGCTTCCTTGATTCCTTTACTCCAAAAGGAAACATTTTATTAGTTGTCCATCCCCTGGTCTCTATTTGAGCAGTTTTACTTTATTAATGAAATTACCAAATTTCTTCTTCGCGAATATTAAAAAAAAAATGATATATGGTAGCTGAAGTCAAATGGGGCTATGAAATCAACCACACTATTAAAATTCAAGTTCGTCATTGTTATACTTATGGTCAAGTTGACAGTACAATAAGTTTATTTCTAGATATGCAATTATTAAGCTTTAATGCTAACAACCCATCATGCAAGAAGTTTAATACTTCAAATAATGTGTCAAGGTATTGAAGAATGTATCAAGAACACAATTACTCCCACAAGTTGAAATAAAAACGAATCTTCAACAAAGCAGTTGCTCACACCCTTTTTAATGGTACAAGCACAATAGAAAACGAGTAAGTGGATAAAATATTGGACTATAAAATGATGGTTTTGCAACAATGGGGCTTGTTTGAGACCAATTTGTGCTTACAAAAACTGCCCTCCACTTTTCTATTTTCCCACTCTCTTTTATCCCCTTCTTTTCCCTCTTCTATACTTAACCAAATTCCCCTTTGTTTTCCCCCTCTACATTCTCTTTCTGGTTACTTAGTCGTTTTTCCAAAAATTTCTAGTTGCGTGGGTTGGCGGACTCACGGGTTCACATTTGCACTCATTATTTTTTATCATGATTTCGACCGACCGCTTCCCCATTCCATTCCTAGACACTTTTTCGATCGCGGATTCCCAGGCATGCAGTCTCTAGATTGCACTTCCATTGTTCCGTGATATGCAAACAACACCCAGACTTTCGCGATATACAAATTGACTTCCTAACTCCTACATCATCCCCTCTTCTGTGTTACACATTTTTCACTCAAATGTTTTGAGACATACAATTTGACCGTCGGGGCCTCACGTCTCCTCGAGAACCCTTGTCACCCTATTTTGAAGTGTGTCCGCCCGCTTTCCATACTTGGCCATTTCTTGGAATCTCTTTCGCGGATCGTCGGGTTGGCGTGTTCAGGAAATCTCCAATTCCTAGTCATTGTTTCCTATGCCCGCCACCTCCACACTTCTTTCCAAGTATGAAATAACTGAGATTTAATGCTAACAGTTCATCATTCAATAACGGTAAAGATCGTCATTAATGAGCAAAAGGCTCGAGAAGACAGTCACACTGACTATCCCTATACAACTTCTCCAAAAACATGCAGAAAAGATCTTGCCAAGTAATGGGATATCTATTACAGATTTCGATATATTAGCCCTTCTTTTCCCTCTTCTATACTTAACCAAATTCTCGTTTCTTTCTCCCCTCTACTTTGTCTTTCTAGTTACTTAGTCATTTTTTTGAAAATGTCTAACTACGTGGGTTGGCAGATTCACGGGTTCACATTTGCACTCATGCTTTTATATTGTGACTCCGATAGACCGCTTCCCCATTCCATACCCAACCACTTTTTCGATCACGGATTCCCGGGAAGGCGGGCTCTAGATTGCACTTCCATTGTTCCGTGACCTACAAACAACACCCAGACTTCTATGATATACACATTAACTGCCAAACTCCCACATCATCCCCTCTTCCGTGTTACACATTTTGCACTCAAATTTTCGAGACATACAATTTGACCGTCAAGGCCTCACGTCTCCTAGGGAACCCTTGTCACCCCATTTTGAAGCCTGTCCATCCACTTTCCATACTTGGCCATTTCTTGGAATCTCTTTCGCGGATCATCGGGTTGGCGTGTTCACGAAATATCCAATTCCTAATCGGTGTTTCATGTGCCTGCCACCTTCGCACTTCTTTCCAAGTATGAAATAACTGAGGTTTAATGCTAACAACTCACCATGTAGAAACTGTAAATATTTTCATTAATGAGTAAAAGCCTCGAGGAGACAGTCACATTGACTATCGATACACAACTTGTCCATAAACATGCACAAAAGATCCTGCCAGGTAATGGGATGTCTATTACAAATTTCAATATATTAGCGAAAACGAGTTCGACCGACCGTTTCCCTATTCCATACTTAGCCATTTTTCCGATTGTGGGTTCTCGGATAGGCGGGCTCAAGATTGCGCTTCCATTGTTCCGTGACTTGCAAAAAACACCCGAAATTGCATGATATACATGCATAAAAGATCTTGCCAGGTATTGGGATATCTATTACAACTTTCAATATGTTAGGGAAAATGAGTCTGACCGACCGTTTCCCTATTCCATACTTAGCCACTTTTTTTATTGCGGGTTCTTGGATAGGCAGGCTCAAGATTGCGCTTCCATTGTTCCATGACCTGCAAACAACATCTATAATTCCGCAATATACAAACTAACCACTGAGCTGCCCCATCATGCCCTCTTCCAGTTTACGCGTTTTGCACTCAAAATTTTTGAGACATACCATTTGACCCTTGGGCCCTCACCTCTCCTGAGTATCCCTTGTATCCCTATTTTGAGGCCCGTCCGACTGCTTTTCATGCTTCGTCATTCCTTACTTGCTCTTCCCTGTCCCCGCCACCTTCGCACTTGTTTATAATAAAAAATTGTTTATAAAAACATTATATATATATA
>JASDQU010372464.1:21612-36292 GCA_032191745.1 Picea mariana
CAGATTACTCTATCCAAAATCGAACCATTGTTTGATATCAAAACAGGCATTTATAGCCCTTACAAACAGTTACACAGATCCTAAAAACATGGATCTGTCATTAAATAAAAACAGTTCTATTCTATTTAAACAACTTTGAAATTAAAGTCTTCAACAACTGAACTGAGTGGTCGAATTGTCTTCAGTCTCCAAAATCGCCATTTGCCTCCTCCAGCTTTCAACATCTGCAATGTGGTGAAGTAACATGACACTTGTATATGACTGTTCAATTTTCCAATATTCATGGCCGAGCTTTTAGGAAATGGCTTTGAATGTGTAACCAAAATCCCTCGAATCTCTAAGGTTGAACTCTTGCATGCGATTTAATAATCTACTGATACGTTGGCATATCTTCAAAACATGTTTGAAATAAACTGTTGCGTTTTCGGCCTCAAAAATCGCTTGCCCAGCTTTCAACAGCGCAACCGTTTGATTTTTTCACGGGTTAGCTGTTGAAAGCTATCGCTTTCCACAGCTAACGGGTAATGAAATAGTAGCCTGGCGCTGTTGAAAGTCCCGATAGTGCACAAAAAGAGTTTTCACTTTCGAAATTGATTTCAAACCAAAATCAGTGGGCATCCGACTTATCACCTTGCATATTGACGACAACTTGAGCAAGAACTTTCAGGTCTGGGTGAGATATTTGTTTCAATTTTTTATTCAACCTCCTGATCTGCCTTTTGAGGCGCTTGGTAAGACATCGCAGGTTGTTGTAATTTTTGATGAGTTTTGTCTTCCTCTTTTTCTCTCTGACACTCTCCTTGGCCAATCTTTCAAACGTTGTATTTGTCTTGGCAAAGTTATCAGATAATTTTTTATACCTATCCTTAATCACCCGCTCCAAAACCTCCTGCTGGGCAATTACTTCCTTGAGATGTTTGATCCTTTGAGACTTATTTGACCTAGGGTTTTTTGATGATTCTCCCTGCTCTATCTGATTAAAAGTTAAATAGTTCTGTGCACATTCAACTGATTGCTCAGAACTCTTAATGGCAGGGCACTGATCTTGCTGCTCAGATTCTGAATCTGAATATGGCAAATTAAGGATGTTCTTCCCTGTACTCTGCTGTGTAGGATGCCCTGAATTCTGTTGTATAGTCTGCTCTGTAGTCTGCTCGAAATTCAACTTTCTCTTCAACCTGTGAGGCTTCATTCCAGATATCCTATCCTCTGAAGGTCCTGGTAAGGCCCTTGTTCTTCTTGAGCTGCTCTGAGGAGAGGATTGCTTCTTTGCACCTGCCATCTGTTCATTTGTAGTTTGATTCTGGGTTTCAAAACCTTCCCAGAACAGGAAGTGCTCCCAGCTCCTCTCCTGTTGTTTCAATTCTTGCAGGATGATCAATTTTATGAGGCCAAGGTGACATAGAGTGGTTTTCACGCTCAAGGGTTGAGCTCTAATCCTTTTGCATACCTTAGTCAAACTATGATACAAGAAATAAGGCAAATTGATAGGGGTCTTGCCTGTGAAGTGATCCATGAGTTTAAAGTGATACATCATCAATTTATCATATCTTCCTTCTGAGGTAATGTATAATTGAATGCCTTTGAATAATTCTTGCCACTCTTCATCTAGATATGAAATGAGCATACCTTTTCTCCACGCTTTGTGCTTGTATCCCTCTTTCAAATAGACCCTAAAATCCAGATTCTTAGGAGCGGTGGTTTTAAACCAATTTTGACCAGTTCTTGGCAATCCTGTAGCTGCGGCAATGACAACCTCATCCACTTTGATTTCCATAGAGCCGACACGAGCTTTGTTGCCATCAAAAGTCTTGGCAAAGGCTTCAGCCGTGGCCTGGTGGCACCCAATTTGTAACCTTTCTGCAAATTCCATACACCCTGCACTTGCAAAATGCCTCTGGACCTCGGGGTGTGATTGTAGAAATGATAAGTTGTCCAGTTCTCGTTTGAGTAAAGTGCCACTGCATTTTCTCGCCATTGTACAGCTCAGAAAACTTGACAATTGTAACCCCTGTAACTGTCAGTCAAACTGAGGCTCTGCGCTGTTGAAAGCAGTTCGGGCTTCGACTCTGTTTTGAATTAAATGAAAACTTCAACGGTGTTTTGGAAACAATTTTTGATATGAAACCTCTGTTTGATTTGATGGTGTCAGGTCGGCGGTACCTCCTCTGTACCTGCGTCGTCGAACCCAAACTTGCCATTCCGGATGTGATGAGCGCTGAGCGTGGGTTCTGGAATGAATTCAAATTACAGTCATATCCTGACATGCATGATCGAGTTTCTATGATTGTCCACTCCTATCAGCGCATGCCTTAGATTTTCTCCGACGTGGGGAGTGATCACATCATCATTTCTGTCATACGTGGATATCACGCACGTGATTCCCGCTTTGTTGAGCAACGGCCCGTGGAAAACGCCTCTGTTGACTGCTTGCTTGCCACTTTCACCAGCGCGCGACTTCTTGCAAAACCCCTGTTAGCTGCGGAAAGTATGCACTTTCCACAGCGCGCCACTTTGTAGAAGACCCTCCTTAGCTGCGGAAAGCATGTACTTTCCATAGCGCGCCACCCGTGAACTCGATTATCGGATCTTTTGAACTTTACCGCTTTCAACAGTGCATCAACGAAATAAAAGAACTCCTTAGCTGCTGAAAGTCGATACTTTCCACAACGCACAGTCAATTTTTGAACATACGTTAGCTGAGGAAAGTGAAAAATGAGAATTTCGGAAAGAAGACTTTATGGGTCAAAATATTTCCTTATGACACACCAAAAACCTAAATTTTTCAGCTATAAAACTCAAAAATAACTTGAGAACACTACCGGTGGCTATGTTATCCTCTAAAAAATTTAACCAAAAGGACGGTTTCATTTTGGGAGTTAACACCTGGTTATCATGTACAGGAATCGATCCCATGTCTTTCACATGAAAAATACGATGTCAAGCTTGTTGCCTTTGTAGGATGTTTTTGTAGAAGAAAACTGCAGGTAGGTGTAGAAGGGCTGGGTATGGTACAACGGTGCCTAGGCTGCAAAACAATTGCACAGAATTGACATATCTTTCCCTCCTCTTAATTTTTGCTCCAATTTTTTCTCCAAACTTTGAACCATACTTACATGCCTTTGAAAAATGTTCTTGTAGAAGAAAAAAATGCTGAGATGGTGCTAGGAAGAGTAGTATTTCGTGGATTGCAAATTGCAATATTCAATCTCTATGCCGCTTCGCGTGCAACATTTCTAACACAATGAATGTGTTCTCAAATGCATCACACCATTTTACATCTGGACGAAAACATTATCATTCTAGGATACTTCAGTGTTGACATGCTACAAAATAGTGCCATAAAAAATAATTGGAAAACTACATGTGCAATTACAATGTCCTCTTTCTTTTGGTTAAGATAAAACATGTACAAAACGCACTTATTAACCATATATGGTGAAATGTGCCCATATCACAATACAACCTCTTTACCTTATACACAAATCGGTCTGACCACGATACACTTTGTGTTGTACTTGAATTATGAAATATACATCAAAGATATTACAAAATTATATTTTCATGTCTCAAAGCATATCTGGATACTTTGTTGCACAAAACCAAATCATTCAGCTACGACCATTCGAATTCTTAATATTTTATGGCTTGTAATATATTTTGGCTAGGAAAAATTCTATATAATCACAACCATGGATCAAGAAACGCAAAGGTTCATGTTTCTAACTCTCTTTTATTCTATTCCTTTGATTTTCATTTATTGTATGTACATATTACTTGTTCTCCCTTGCATACTAGCTTACATTCATGTTCATTGTATTTTGTGCGTTCCCACATTGAAACAAACAAAATAACTCGAGAAGACGAAGGAATCTTTACCACAAATGTAGAAGAGGAGATACAAAGGTGCATGCTTCTACTCTTATTTCATATTCCATTGTTTTGTATTTCATTTGTTGTCTGTATATTTGTTCTACTGCTTTGCACCTAATTTATTGTATGTAGATACTACATATCTTCCTACATAATAACTTATCTTCATGTCAATTGTATTCTTTGTGCTGCTACATTGAAATAAATAGAATTGTATTGATTTTTTTACATGTCTTCCTACATACCTACTTACCTTCATGTCCATTGTATTTTCTGCATTGCTACATTGAAACAAACAGAATAACTCGAGAAGACGAGACTCTTTACCACAAATGTAGAAGAGGAGATACAAAGGTGTATGCTTCTACTCTTATTTCATATTCCATTGTTTTGTATTTCATTTATTGTTTGTATATTTGTTCTACTGCTTTGCACCTAATTTATTGTATGTAGATACTAAGTATCTTCCTACATAATAACTTATCTTCATGTCAATTGTATTCTCTGTGTTGCTACATTGAAATAAATAGAACTGTATTTATTTTTTTACTTGTCTTTCTACATAATAAATTACCTTCATGCCCACTATATTTCTGCGTTGCTACATTAAAAGAAACAAATTAGTTAGACGAGAGGATGAAATCTTATATGCCACAACAGAGGAGGCTGAAGTACAATCTGCGAAAAGGTATACCAATTGTGATAGTAAATCAAACACACAAAACGAGTAGGTGGATATAATATTGGACTAGAAAACAATGATTTGGAAACAATGGGCCTTTGTTGAGACTTCACACTTCTGAACATTGCCCACCCCATTTCTATTTTCCCACTCTGAATTCCCCTTTCTTTTTCCCCTCTACTTTCTCTTTCTGGTTTCTTTGCTTAGTTGTTTTTCCGAAAATGTCTAGGTGCGTGGGTTGGCGGACTCATGGGTTCACATTTATACTCATGCTCCTATATCACGAGTCCAATCGACGACTTTCTCATTCCATACTTAGCCACTTTTTCGATCGCGGGTTCCCGGGCTGGTGGGCTCAAGATTGCGCCTCTAGCTTCAGGGGTTCTGCGATATACAGATTGGCCACCAGACTCCCACATCATGCGCCATTCCATGTTACAGATTTTTGCAGTCAAAAATTCTGAGACATACAATTTGACCGTCAGCTCCTCATGTTTCATGAGTATCCCTTGACACCCTATTTCATATTTCATCTCCCTTGAACCTGTATGTGACATTCAGAACAATTATGGACAATATACAATGCATATGCTTATTTAGTCCCTCTGATGTTCATGTACACATGCTTGCATAAAAAAAAGTTGGACTAGTGACATGGGCATGAGCAGTCAATCATCGCAAACATCAACAAGATGACAAGGCCAAAGGTAAAGATTCATACATTGTGCTCCTGATATGTTTACCAAACAAATATCTTGAGCTATTTATTCATCTATACCATGATAAATATGTTGATTTCCTGCAACACACACTTTTTAGTTCACAAGAATATTGATGAGCGCAAGTGATACATTGAATATAGTGCAAGTTCCATAGACTAAGAGGTCTGGTTGCAAAACTCTGGCCTCAATACTTCATCCAAGTTGTGCGTCTACTTGTACAGTTATGCCAGGAAAAAAATAAAACAAAAAAATAATGCAGACTACCATTCACATTACTTTTCCTGTTCAAAAAATGTCACCAGGTCTAAACTTATAACACCCAATATACTATCGATAGAAGGCTTGAACAACCACTGAACTGGACAAGTGTTTGTCGGGGATATAATGGTCGTGTATATCAACTACTTGGACAAGGCAAACAAAACTAGATAAATTGTGCGTTCTGACATGAAAGACAACGAAGCCATGATGACAGTCACACTGACTATCTCTACACAACTTGTCCAAAAACATGCAGAAAAGATCTTGCCAGGTAATGGGATATCCATTACAAATTTTAATATATTGCCCAAAATAGTATATGACCATGGTGATTGTGGTCGGATTATATCACTCAACGAAACAAGTATTGTGGAAAAAATTCCCACGATTTTTTCAGAATATGGTTTCATACCGGACACAACAATCAACTAACTTGCATAGAGAAACAACACTTACCCAATCAGAACCATTGGTTCAGCTGTCACACTTGCAAGAAAACTTGGCATGCAACACATTCTCCATATAAAAGATGGAGATTCAAACAACGACAAGGCAATGGTACCATTCTCCATATCTAGTTTTTTCCTTTACTTTCACATGATCATATATCTCAGTTATGTTACACAAATATTGCACTATTCCATGTTGCAGCTGTAATTTTTCGACACCTATTCAAATTTGTTTTCCTCAATGGAACAACATTTGCATAAAGGGCAATTCCCACTTATGCTCTTCAAAAATATAACAAAGAAAAGAGATGTTAAAGAAATGATCTTTCACACAACCCAAGCAACATTTGTAATAGAATTGCGAACAAACATAGTACAGGATCTCAAGAAACTAACTAGCTCAACAACTGTTGCGCGTATACATCTACAATTCCATCCACACTTTTCTCATAAAAATTTCCGTCACCAATTTTCTACAGTTTTTTTTTTGTGTAGTTGTATAATATATTGTTCAATATATTAACTACTGTGCTCACGTGCCCAGGTTGAGGGTGTTTTGGTTGTATTGAATGTGTACTCGACCCCCTTCGAGCCTGTATGTGCCAAATGCAAATCTTCTTCTTGCATAAATGATGGTACAATTGATTGTCTATGATGCAATAAAAAATGCCCTTACATATATAGACATTGCCTCAACGTTGCCATCTAAACCATGAATAACACAATCGTACATTGTACAATTGGAAAACCTCTGTTACAAGATGTGCTTCCTGGGCTAGCATAATTTCCATATGAAGTATACCTACAGAAAAAGGAAAACAATGTCTACATGCTACGTGACTTTCAGATCCATAACAAATTTACATTAAATGAGGACAATGCCATACTGCATATTGGCTGAACCAAAAAAAATAAATTTCATATCAAGTGTTGGTAGGAAACGAAACAATCTCATGTGTATTTGTCCATGCTACCCAATGAGGATATGAATAGAGTTTTGTAGTGACATGGAAAATTGAACAGGAAGCGCATAAGATTGTTCAGTCCAGGAATGAGAAGCATGAGGACAAACCCCATACAAAGTATCTAACTGTGAATAAATCAGGTCCATCCTTTGAACCGTCAAAATGGCTTTCTCCTCTGAACAAAACCATCGGGCATTTCCAATAATAATGGAAATTTGGCATTGTTAGAACTAGTAATGATAGAACATAGTACTAGTAGAAGCAAATGTTCATAGTGATCTTGCTTCATGGTAAAATAGTAATCGGTAATTTTCTTGGTGCCCATTTGGGGATTTGGTTATAGCTGGGATACAATGCCTAATCTCCGTTGGTTTTGTGCTATCTTGTCTTTGGAATACTTTTGTTCATGTGCTTTCGTGCTGTAGTTCAGGGTTCTCATGGGCCCGATTATTTTCTCATGGGAACATATCCCACATGTAAGAGAAAACCAATGCCACGTGTTTTTTTTTTTTTTTATATCAAATCGTTTGATGCATAATTCGATGTGTAGTGCTCTATGGACCCTTGTGGGGTCTCCCTTGGTGCCTTTTGTGTTCATGTGTTTCCTTGTGCCTCGTCTTTCAATACATTTGGTGTTTACTTGGCTCTTCGTTGTATGCTTGGTTCTGGAAAATTAATGATACATTCATGATCTTAGCGGTTTTTCTATGATCTTAAAGAATATACAGGACCTTCTTTGCCTTTTATTGTAAGCTCTGTGAAGCAAATGTAATATGTAGCTCATTTTAGCACTTTTACTTGATTGATGAAATTACCAAAATTCATCTTCAGAAATATTTTGAAATAAAAGGATATATACTATGTGAAGTCCAATGGAACTATCATATCAACCACAGAAAATTAAAATTAAAATTCGTCGTTGTTATACTTACGGTGAAGTTGACAGTACAATAATTTTACTTGAACATCGCAAAATTGATTTTCCTGTAGCTTTTCGATGCTTCTCTTATGCAAACACATCTTGGAAAGTACAAGAATGACTCACTTTGTCTATTCCTTGATTGAATATCCTATTCACCTATTTAATGCACTTCATAATTACTGTTAAAACCATCAATGGGGCTTTCTTAACACCAATTATCGCTTCCGAAAATTGCCCTCCCCTTTCTTTTTGCCCTCTAATTTCCCTTTCTGGTTACTTAGTCATTTTTTGGAAAATGTCTAGGTGCGCAGGTTGGCGGATTCATGTGTTCAGATTTCCACTAATGCTTTTATGTCACGAGTCCGACCGACCGCTTCCCCGTTCCATATTCAACAACTTTTTGGATCGCGGGTTACAGGGTAGGCGGGCTCAACATTACATTTCCATTGTTTCGCTACCTGCAAACAACACCCAGACTTCCCCGATCTACTAATTGACAACCAAATTTCCCTTTACTTTCCCTTTCTGGTTACTTAGTCGTTTTTCTGAATATGTCTCATGCTTTTATATACAACACCCGAAGTTCCATGATATACAAATTGACCGCTGAAGTCCGTCATTGTGTCATGTTCCATGTTACACATTTTGCAATCAAAAGTTCGGAGACATACAATTTGACCATCGGGCTCTCACGTCTCCTGAGTATAAATTGTGACCCTATTTTGAAGCCTGTCATTATGTCATGTTCTGAATATGTCTCATGCTTTTATATCACGAGTCCGACCAACCTCTTCCCCATTCCATACTTTCCCACTATTTCCATTGCCGGTTCCCGACCAGTCTTGCTCATGCAAACACATCCTGGAAAGTATAAGCATGACTCACTTTATCTATTCCTTGATTGAAGAGACTGTTCACCTGTTTAATGCACTTCATATTTACTATTAAGACCATCAATGGGGATTTCTTAATCCATATTCAACAACTTTTTGGATCGTGGGTTCCCGGGTAGGCAGGCTCAACATTGCGTTTCCATTGTTCTGTCGCCTGCAAACAACGATCAGACTTCCCCGACATACAAATTGACAACCAAATTCCCCTTTCTTTTTCTCCTTTACTTTCCCTTTTTGGTTACTTAGTCATTTTTCCGAATATGTCTCATGCTTTTATATACAACACTCGAAGTTCTGCGATATACAAATTGACCGTTGAAGTTTGTCGTTATGCCATGTTCTGTGTTACACATTTTGCAATCAAAAGTTTGGAGACATACAATTTGACCATCGGGCCCTCACGTCTCATGAGTATAACTTGTGACCCTGTTTTGAAGCCTGTCATTATTCCCTATTCCAAATATGTCTCATGATTTTATATCACGAGTCCGACCAACCGCTTCCGCATTCCATACTTGGCCACTATTTCCATTGCCAGTTCCTGACCAGGCTTGCTCAACATTGCACTTCCATTGTTACATGACCTACAAACAACACCTGAAGTTCCATGATATACAAATTGACCGCCGAAGTCCGTCATTATGCCCTGTTCCGTGTTACACATTTTGCAGTCAAAAGTTCGGAGACATACAATTTGACCATCGGGCCCTCACGTCTCCTGAGTATAACTTGTGACCCTATTTTGAAGCTAGACCGACCGCTTTCCATACTTGTCCATTTCTTGAAATCTCTTTCGCGGTTTGGTGGGTTGATGAAATGTTCAATGCTTAATCGCTCTTCGCCATTCCTGCCACCTTCACACTTCTTTATAGATATGCTATTATTAAGCTTTAATGCTAATAGCTCATCCTATAGTAACTGTTAAGATTGTCATTAATGTCTGAAAGGTTGGAGGAGATCCGTCATTAATACAAATTAAACCAAGATTTGTGGAGGGTTGTGTTATCCCTTCCGAGTGTTCATTTCAAGCATCATTGAATCTCTTTCGTGCGTCGTCCGGTTGGTGGCTTCACGAAATCTCCAATCCTTAATCGCTCTTCGTCGTCACCACCACCTTCACACTTTTTTCTAAGTATGCAATTAGTAATCTTTAATGGTAACAACTCATTATGTACGAACCGTAGAGATTGTCATTGATCAACGAAAGGCTCGAGGAGATCTCCCATTGATACACATTAAACCAAAATTTGCGGAGGGTTATATTATCCCTTCCGAATGTTCATTTCAAACATCATCTAGAGCAAACAAACATTCTCGTTAACTTATGGCAGCAATTCGACAACAGTTCTATCTAGATACAGTAAACGCCTTCGGGTATGATGACCATAAGTTCCAGTGGTCCAGAGCATATCCTTACTACTCATCTCCTTCCGCCCAGAAGAAAAAAAGGAGATAGTTCCTTGGTGTGCCAAGAGATATATTTCAAGCCAAATAATTCCAAGGAAACCCCCCCCTACTCAGACAATCCGCTCGCCTACGTTGATGGCCGACACAGTGGTTGATGTGGTCGATTTCGAGCCAGAAGAAGATGATTTGATGAACGATGATACAATGATGGATGATGGAAATGCAGACGTTGTTTCCACTGTTGCGCCCAAATTGAAATCAACCATGACGAGGGGCACTTCCTGGTTCGATGATGGCGGCCCTGACAAGACCAAAGGAAGGGGTTTCAAAAAAGAAATCGATGCTGAACACAATAACCGTTTTGCAGCTTGAGAGTTTGAGTCTCTCGACTTGGATGACGGTCCTCGCCCTCAGATATGTATCCTTTCCTTTCATTTTTAGGGTTTTGGATTGGGTTTGGATTTGTCCCTAGTGTAGCCTGTGTCCCTAAAGTCTTTGATTGTAAGGAAATGGCCTCTTGATGCACCCATAGATATATTTCAAGCCAAATAATTGTTCAATTGTGGGACCACTCTCCTGTTCTCTGGATATACAATTGACATCTTAGGGGACGAGGACCAGAACTCCAAGTGGTGCAAGGCATATTCCTACTACTCATCTCTTTCGGCCCAAAACAAAGTAATTTAGACCTTTGGAATAGCTCATGCAACTTGTGTCCCTAAAGTATTTGCCTATAAGGAGGGGGTCTCTTGGTCCCCTTCCAGCCAGAACGAAGTAATTTGGACCTCTTGAATTTCTCGTGCAGACCGTGTCCCTGAAGTCTTTGAGTGTAAGGAGGTGGTCTCTTGGTGTGTCCTCACTTTCAATTTTGGGATCTTTCGCTTGCCCTACAACATTTTTTCTCTTCTTCCTCATGGGAATCTTGTGAGAACTATCAATTTTACCATGAGGAGGGTTCTTATGTCCTCCTGCATTTGGAGAATTCTGAGTTGCTTTCTTACTGGGGTGGGTCGTTGGAGTGATGTTGCGGGATGTCGTACTCTTGGCAGTGGTGGCCACAGATTGGAAACTCTTATCACTGAGGCCTTTTCCTTGTTATTTGTATAATTCAACGGTGCTTTTCAATGTATTTAGGTCACCAACATCAGGAGCAGGAGTGTTGTTGACCTGTTTCAAGCCAAATAATTATTCCACTATGGAACCACTCTCTTGTTTCTTTGTCACCTCAGGTCTTCCACAAGATATTGAGATTGTCGTAGCCAACATTGACCTTCTGAGAAGAAGACTGCAAGGACTTCCTAAAAAAACATGGTAATCAATTTTGTATGCATGTTCAAGAGCTTGTCGCTGGCTCCTGCATGTTGTCGCACTAGAGGAACAACACATAATTGTATGCATGTTTTTGTTTTTTTTGGTAACTTTTTTACTTGTATTTATGACAAATATGTTCAATGTTTCGGTGCAAAGAACCCAGTCCAATGTCTATGGATAAATAAATACTGCTCATTATTTTTTTTCACAGATTTTCTATTAAAAAAATTGCCTTGGAATCTTGGTTGGTGCTTCTTTGCCGCATTTAACACCTCTTCTCGTTTGCATGGTTCGATAGTCTCATAATTCTTGAATATTGTATTGGCTCAAGTTATTTGATCTAATATGGAGCATTGAACAATTATATGAAAATGCATTGTGTCAATCCCATGAGGCTTCTATGGAAACATAAATGAATTTCAGACAGTTTCAAACCAACATTCAATTCTATTTGTAATGCAAATAGAACATAGCAACACTAATTCACGATGTGAGAGTTAGGGCCTCGCCCAAGAAGTTTCGTTTTCATATCAACCTTGCTGAGCAAACGATCTCTTATTTCCCTTTCGCTTCCTTGATTCCTTTATTCCAAAAGGAAACATTTTATTAGTTGTCCATCCCCTGGTCTCTATTTGAGCACTTTTACTTTATTAATGAAATTACCAAATTTCTTCTTCGCGAATATTAAAAAAAAATGATATATGATAGCTGAAGTCAAATGGGGCTATGAAATCAACCACACTATTAAAATTCAAGTTCGTCATTGTTATACTTATGGTCAAGTTGACTGTACAATAAGTTTATTTCTAGATATGCAATGATTAAGCTTTAATGCTAACAACCCATCATGCAAGAAGTTTAATACTTCAAATAATATGTCAAGGCATTGAAGAATGTATCAAGAACACAATTACTCCCACAAGTTGCAATAAAAACAAATCTTCAACAAAGTAGTTGCTCACACCCTTTTTAATGGTACAAGCACAATAGAAAACAAGTAAGTGGATAAAATATTGGACTATAAAATGATGGTTTTGCAACAATGGGGCTTGTTTGAGACCAATTTGTGCTTACAAAAACTGTCCTTCGCTTTTCTATTTTCCCACTCTCTTTTATCCCCTTCTTTTCCCTCTTGTACACTTAACCAAATTCCCCTTTCTTTTCCCCCTCTACTTTCTCTTTCTGGTTACTTAGTCGTTTTTCCGAAAATTTCTAGTTGCGTGGGTTGGTGAACTCATGGGTTCACATTTGCACTCATTATTTTTTATCACGATTTCGACCGACCTATTCCCCATTCCATACCTAGAAACTTTTTCGATCGCGGATTCCCAGGCATGCGGTCTCTAGATTGCACTTCCATTGTTCCGTGATATGCAAACAACACCCGGAATTCCGCGATATACAAATTGACTTCCTAACTCCCACATCATCCCCTCTTCCATCTTACACATTTTTCACTCAAACGTTTTGAGACATACAATTTGACCGTCGGGGCCTCACGTCTCCTCGAGAACCCTTGTCACCCTATTTTGAAGCTTGTCCGACCGCTTTCCATACTTGGCCATTTCTTGGAATCTCTTTCGCGGATCGATAGGTTGGCGGGTTCAGGAAATCTCCAATTCCTAGTCGTTGTTTCCTATGCCCACCACCTTCACACTTCTTTCCAAGTATGAAATAACTGAGGTTTAATGCTAACAGTTCATCATTCAACAATCGTAAAGATTGTCATTAATGAGCAAAAGGCTCGAGAAGACATTGACACTAACTATCCCTATACAACGTCTCCAAAAACATGCAGAAAAGATCTTGCCAGGTAATGGGATATCTATTACAGATTTCGATATATTAGCCCTTCTTTTCCCTCTTCTATACTTAACCAAATTCTCGTTTCGTTCTCCCCTCTACTTTGTCTTTCTAGTTACTTAGTCATTTTTTTGGAAATGTCTAACTGCGCGGGTTGGCAGATTCACGGGTTCACATTTGCACTCATGATTTTATATCGTGACTTCGACCGACCGCTTCCCCATTCCATACCCAACCACTTTTTCGATCACGGATTCCCAGGAAGGCGGGCTCTAGATTGCACTTCCATTGTTCCGTGACCTACAAACAACACCCAGACTTTTGTGATATACACATTAACTGCCAAACTCCCACATCATCCCATCTTCTGTGTTACACATTTTGCACTCAAAGTTCCGAGACATACAATTTGACCGTCAAGGCCTCACGTCTCTTGGGGAACCCTTGTCACCCCATTTTGAAGCCCGTCCATCCACTTTCCATACTTGGCCATTTCTTGGAATCTCTTTCACGGATCGTTGGGTTGGCGGGTTCACAAAATATCCAATTCCTAATCGGTGTTTCCTGTGCCTGCCACCTTCGCACTTCTTTCCAAGTATGACATAACTGAGGTTTAATGCTAACAACTCAACATGTAGAAACTATAAATATTTTCATTAATGAGTAAAATCCTCGAGGAGACAGTCACACTGACTATCCATACACAACTTGTCCATAAACATGCACAAAAGATCCTGCAAGGTAATGGGATGTCTATTACAAATTTCAATATATTAGCGAAAACGAGTCCAACCGACCGTTTCCCTATTCCATACTTAGCCATTTTTTCGATTGTGGGTTCCCAGATAGGTGGGCTCAAGATTACGCTTCCATTGTTCCGCGACCTGCAAACGACACTCGAAATTCCGCGATATACATGCATAAAAGATCTTGCCAGGTAATGGGATATCTATTACAAATTTCAATATATTAGGGAAAATGAGTCTGACCGACCATTTCCCTATTCCATACTTAGCCACTTTTTTTATTGCGGGTTCCTGGATAGGTGGGCTCAAGATTGCGCTTCCATTGTTCCGCGACCTGCAAACAACACCCATAATTCAGCAATATACAAACTAACCACTGAGCTGCCCCATCATGCCCTCTTCCAGTTTACGCGTTTTGCACTCAAAATTTTTGAGACATACAATTTGACCCTTGGGCCATCACCTCTCCTGAGTATCCCTTATATCCCTATTTTGAAGCCCGTCTGACCGCTTTTCATGCTTGGCCAATCCTTACTTGCTCTTCCTTGTCCCCGCCACCTTCACACTTGTTTATAATAAAAAATTGTTTATAAAAACATTATATATATATATATATATTATAAAGACATACAATTTGACCGTCGGT
>JASDQU010372464.1:43174-53507 GCA_032191745.1 Picea mariana
AAAAAATAAATATATATATATATATATATATATATATATATATATATATATATATATATATATATATATATATATATATTTAATATTAATTGATAAATAAATATTATTTTGCCTTTTTTTTAATTTTTCAAAAAAAATCACTCAATTAATTATAGATTTATATATTAATAATCTTTTCAAAATTAAAATGAAAAATAATTTATTTTTAATTATTTTTCTTAAAACATTTTTTATCATTAAAAATAAATATAACTTTTATTTAATATTACATTGTAGTTATTTAATATTAATATGACAACAAATGTACGGTACACCTCCATTTATGATGTAACTTCGTGTGAGTGTTTTTTTTTTTTTTTGTTTTAGTGGAAGAATGACTTAAACAAGTTATTAATGGTCTAAGTCAATCATTTGTCTCTATAGCATCGTTGAGAGAGTAACCAAATGAGGAGGCCCGTGACCAATGTAAATGTAAATAGTTGTAATTTAGATTATTTCTAATATATTTTGGAAATACTTAGTATTATAAATCTATAGTGTTATGTTTATATTTCACACATTTATGTATACAAGAAAGTGTAGCAAATTGCATATGGTATGATGGCTATGTATAAGTTGGTGTGTAGCGAATAATTGCATGTATATGGATATTTTTCTTCTATTTGCTTTGAGTTGGGCAAAGCATATAAAATTAAGGAGGTTTCTTCATTTCATTTTAGTATTATTATTTTTTTAGCATTTAAGATTAGCAATGTTTTTCATCTTTTTATTTATATCATTGTTAAATTCACACGGTTAATCAAAAAATGTTTGTTTATTGTTGTTTTTTTAGTGCACAATCTTATTCATATTGATGATGAAGATGATTGACGTCCACTAAAACTGAATTGGTTTATCGGACCTTAAGAGGGTAAGTGATTACTTGTAATTCTTTAGAATTTTGTTTCTGTGCTAAAAAAAACATTAAGAGAAGCTTTCCAAGATCACCATACTTTTGTTGAGTTAAGAAGTTAGGAAGGTTGGTAGTGTGACAAATATTTTTAAAATGAGATATAATATGGGTATAGGATGGACAATCTAAGAGAAAGTGCTTTTCATCTTCAACCTTCTTAGTGTCACAAAGGTGACACACTCTTTCATCCCATGGCGTTTTAGGAATTGACCAACACCCAGTTTCATTATGGAGCTTGTGAGAATTTGTTCTTATCTTAGCAATGTTTATTTTTTCTTTACACTTGGCAAAACAAATAGATAATTTTGATCTTCTAGATTAGGGTTGATTACATCCTTATAATACCTTAATTTTATTTTTACCTCTAACTCTTTATCACACCACATTTTCTCCTTAAATTTTGATTTGACGTTTTTTTTAATAGTATCTTTATTCTGCAAAATTGTGTCTTCCATGATTCTCCAATAGTTTAGCCAAGACCGGGCATCTTTATGCCATCCTCACTTGAGTCGATGGTGGTTATGACTTGATTTTGAAGCAATTTTAGGAATCCTTTTGTCTTACATGTTGTTTAACTTGTTCTTATACATTAGGTATCTAGTCACATCCATGTTCTCAATGGGAGAGAGACTTGTTTCTAAGAGGAGGATGAGATAGGGCGTATTTTCTTTAATTTTGAGATTATAGGTGATAAAATTATTTTGTTTTTGCTCTATCTTTCTCCAGGATTCACAAGAGATACTATAGCCCCATACTTCACATCCATAAAGAATAACAGGTGTAACAAGAATTAACTTTATGAATTTATTATAAATTTGATTGGATTAACATTAATACCAGCAAATTTAATTA
Organism: Picea mariana; assembly: GCA_032191745.1. Taxonomy (NCBI): domain Eukaryota; kingdom Viridiplantae; phylum Streptophyta; class Pinopsida; order Pinales; family Pinaceae; genus Picea; species Picea mariana. Next base: position 44,979 of record JASDQU010372464.1, read on the forward strand.
CTTTAAGCTTTCCAAATATTATACTTTCCAAATATTATAGATTTAAATATTATACTTTCCAAATATTATAGATTTAATGGATTACTATAAATGTGATTATGCTATGTTGGCAATAGGTTTACTTGCAATATGCTCATGCATACTTTTAAGATGACTTAGGCATAAACCTTAATAATTTTTAATAAGAAAATCATAATATTTTAAAAATGATATGCTACTTTATATATGACATTTGAGTATAATGCTTAAAATAAATGTTATTTTAATGTTTTTGAAGATTCATTTAAATAAATAAATAAAACCATAAGAACCTCCAACTATTGAGTAAGCACAAAGGATATAAATGGGAAAAGCTATCTCTAACTTGTATCGAATATGTAAAATTAATTATATGAAAAATTAATCATTTATAATTAAAGGTTAACATTTTTTAATTGATGAGAGTCAAGTATGTAGAAGGTTTTTTTATGTGGAGGCGGAGGTGAAAATGGAGATGAGAGACTTATGGTTTTTTAGGTTTTGGATGAGGAGACCATGATGGATCTTGATATCCAACTGGTTAGTTATTTAGATGATTCTTTGTTTGAAGTGGAGATTTTTGGCATACACTTTAGTGACACATCCCTAGGGGATCCACACTTAGGGTCTATGGGAATTTTTTTCTTCTGAAGTTTGTTCACCTTTCAAAAACTTAGATAATGGGTCGGAGGTGGGTAAAGCAGTCACATCGTTGTTTCCCTCGGGGCTAGTACACTCGGATCTATGAAGACATCAAGTGGCAAGTTCGATAGAATCCTTGTTGGTGGACTCACACAAGAGTACCAGTGCTAGCATTCAACCAATACACATTCCAACTGTGGAGGGGAGTAACGACACTGACCAGTTTCTTATATTTCGCTCCAAAACTACCATTCATGAGACTATTCCTGCTACCTATCGTCGTGATTTAGAGTCGAAGGAAGGGGTTTTAGGAGTAGGGTTTGTAGGTTCTAGGGCGTTGGTTGAGCAGTTGAATGGTGGTGACTGTACATAGTCAATGGCGAGTTATAGGAAGAGGAAGTAGAGAGTGATTAAGTCATGGTGTGTAGGTATCCCATTGGTGGTGGGGGAAGTTCTTCGAGTGGAACATATTGGGTTGCTAGTAGGTAAGATGATCGTTGATAAGTTTCTTGGTCGAAGTGTTAAATTTAGAGATGCTATTAAGTTCTTTTCAATTTACTAGACAATAATAACATAAGCAAGATCATTGAAAGAAACATAATCACAAGGTACAAAACATTTATCTTGGGAAACCCTCACGGGGGAGAAAACCCAACAAAAACTTCCATAATATAGATTGCCAATACAATGCCAGTATAATAAACCAAACACTAGAGAATATCCAACACTGAGCAATGTGCCTCTCTCTTCCTTCTTCTCCCAACTGCAACTCTCCAAACTTGTGCACTTGATGAGTGAATAAGTGAGTGAACAAATGAGGCGCTTGCCTCCTTTATTTATACTAGCTAGCAGGCGTTGGAAAGGTGTCTCTTCACTAGGCAGGGCCAACTTCTCTTCTTAGTGGTTAAAACCACTTTAATAGGCCTGGGGGCCGAATTCTTAATTAACAAAATATAATTAGGGTTTGACCAATCCACAAAAGGGGATTTGGTCATTTACAATGCCTGACATGATCAATCCACAAAAGGGGATTGATCTAATTAATAATGACTCAATAATAAATAGAATACTCTTTGCAGTTATAATAATTCAACACTCCCCCTTAACAAAAAGGGTATTCTACAACATCATCAGGAGAGAGAGAGAGAGAGAGAGAGAGAGAGAGAGAGAGAGAGAGAGAGAGAGAAGCAACTTCAACAACATCTGGAACACTAACTGGAATATCTATAAATCATCATAAGTTTTTTCTCATCATCATTCACAGCATGGAGTTGGAGTAGCATCATCATTATTTGCATCAACATCGATTAGTACAACATCATCAATAAGTGAAAGACTGATATATCATCATCAACATATTCAACATGAAGCTAAAGTAGCAACATCATCATCATCTTCAGCATGAAGTTGAAGTAGCATCATCATCATCTTCAACATGAAGCTGAAGTAGTATCATCATCATCATCTTCAACATGAAGCTGAAGTATCATCATCATCATCTTCAACATAAGCTGGAATAGCAACATCACCAACACGAGGTTGGTACTCCAACATCAACAGCACGAGGCTGAGACAACAACATCATCAACATCACCAACACGAGGTTGAGATACCAACATCATCAACATGAGGTTGAGATAACATCATCATCACATCATGAGGTTATAACAACAACATTATCACAACACGAAGGCTGGAGCAACAACATCATCACAACACGAAGGCTGGAGCAACAACATCATCACATCACAGAGGCTAGAGAAACAACATCATCATTATCATGGGGCAACATAATGGGGCAAGTGTTGCAACATTTTGTGGTACTCTGACATTCCCTAAGGAGATGCCCAGGAATCATAAGATTCCCTAGGATAGAAAATCCTAACGGAGCTACCATGTGGTACTCTGACAACACGTCCTTATCTGACCTTTAGGATTTTTCCAGGAATCATAAGATTCCCTAGGATTATAAAAATCCTAACGGAGCTACCACTACTGACCATAGCTAGCACATACATACACAGGTACTCTGACAGACCGTTCTTACCGGACCTTCAGGATCTGTCCAGGGATGATTAGTCCCCTAGGATATAAAATCCTAACTGAGTTACCCGCTATTGGTTAGGATACCATAGTATCATCAACATCACTTCCCCTTTCGATGGAGGTCCTTTCGGACTATACCAAGCTTGTCTCGAAAGTGCTCAAACTTTACACGAAACAAAGGCCTGGTCAACACATCTGCAACTTGCTCATCTGTGCCAACATATTGGAGCTTTACAACTTCTCTCTGCACCATATCACGAATGTGGTGATACCAGATTTCATGGGGTTCTCTGTCATATTTATTCAACTCTGGTTATCACATAGAATCACGGTTGCTTCCATCTCTTGATCGAATAGACCTGCCAACAACTTCCAAAGCCATATGGATTCACAACTGGTGGAACATGCAATAATGTATTCCGCTTATGTCATGTTGAGAGAAATATTGGATTGCTTCCTACTCTGCCATGAAGTCATGGCTAACCCCAGACTAAAACAACATCCTAAAGTGTTATTTTTATCAAAAACACTTCCAGCCCAATCTGTATCTGCATAACCAATCAGTCTGAAGTCATGCTCTCCATCATAACAGAGACCAAATTTCAACGTACCCTTAAGGTATATCATCACATGTTTTGCGGAAACAAGGTGAACACGTATGGACTCTACTGGATACTGACTCAAGGTGTTCACAACAAAAAATATATATGGCCTAGTGTTTGTCATATACATCAATGATCCAATGATTTGTCTGTACAACGTAGCATCAACCAGTTATGACGAAGTATTGACCAGGAGCTTCAACTTAGTTTCCATGGATCTGTTCATGGATTTACATTCCAACATATCAAGCCTCTTCAGTATTTCAATTGCATACTTCCCTTGGTTAAGGAAGATCTTTTCTAGGCTCTGCCAAATCTCAAAGCCTAAGAAATAATGCATTAGGTCTTTCATCTCAAACTCTGTAGCGATCTTCTTCTTGCAATCTATGATGGGATTTTCTTCATTTGTCAAGAATAAATCATCTACATATAGTAGAAACATCACTGGATCATCATTCATAACCTTGAAGTAAAGGTTAGATTCAACTTTACTCTTGGTAAAGCCCAAGCTCGTCAGGAAACTATCAATTATGTTATACCAAGCTCTAGGAGTTTGCTTCAACACGTACATAGCTTCCTTTAACCCGCACACATGAGTCTTTCTGTCTTCAACTTCAAATCCAATTTTCACATCACATTGTACCAACCTGGTACACTTTCTCATCTACAACTTAATTTGATCAAATCATGTACTAGCTCTGTGTGCTTTTTGTAAAGCACTATCTGTCTCACTACATGAGAGTATGTCCTCTACTATCTTTCCAATTGTTCCTCTGGAACTAGGATTCTACACCTGTAGCTTCTCTGAAGCTGAGAATCACTGTAACTGCTGAACTTTGAGAGTAGCTCCTCTACTCTATTACGACAACAACTTCATCTGAAACTGAGAGTGGCTCAATAGAAAATAACTTTTCGTCTTTCATGAAGGTAACTCTATTTGTTATTGTGGTCATGTCTCCATGGCCCGACTAATGTACTGCACCAACTACCATTCAATTTTAAATATGGGGATTTCTCCCCCTGCATCTCATACTTTATATGAATTATGGTTGTTTTGGTTGTCTTCATGAATACTAGAACTATTTCTTCAATTACTGGAGTAAGTGTCTCGTCATATTATTCTCCCTCTGGCTGGGAGAATCCTCTGGACACAATTCAGTCTTTGTACATCTGCAACATGCTTGATCTGTTAGATCAATCTTGGAATTCAACACTAACTTCCCTTCTAGTCTCATGAAAAAATCCATATCTCAGTGTTTTTGACTAGCTTCCTTCACTGTCACTGAAACAAGGGAATATTTCCAGGAGATTTCATATCTCCTTCTTTGTCACTGAAGCCACGATCTAGTCTCTCATGGCATATGTCTCCTAGTCCTGGAAGATCTATCTTCATCTGAACCTTTCTAAGATCAGACTCACTTTGTTCTTGATTTCTTCTAAGTTTGCAAGGACTTCATCATCTCTTATAGGATATACTTGGTGTTGAATGCCAAGTCTAAATATGAAAAGTTGAGTCAGAATTCAAACGAATTATGCTTCCTGTCAAGGTGGATTCATTATCCTTTGAACAAGTCTACTGTGAGTTCTTGTTCTAATGTTTAGTCATCTTTGGAGCCTGCTGCTCCTTACAATCAATTTCCATATGAGATACTATGTATCTGAAAAATAACTTCTTCTTCATCTTCTCTGGTACATGAGTGTATATAGTCATGTACATAGTCTACTTCATGTCTCATCTAATTTGTTTCCTTCCGCAACCTTTACTATAGCTTCCTTAGGGTTATCACATGTGACCTGAAATAAGGTCAACAAAACAACAAGCAATAATAATACTCTTTTGATGATAGTAATAAAACAATAGCACGAATAATTGTCACAGTAGATCCTTTAAAGATATCACTTGTGACCTTCCTGAAACAAAGATCAAAAGTAAGAAATACAATATGAAATGAGATCAACACTCTTCTAGTGTTGTGATCAAACATTCCTCCATGGTAATTTGGAACCAACACAAGAAGGTTCTCCTAGAGGAGATGCTAGTTGTATCTGGTAAACGATTACAATAAGCATTTATCTCAATATGACCACATGCTACAAAGTATAATACTTTTCAAAGACTGTTACCTTAACTATAGTGTTTACTTGTAATGAGGTAGTTATCAAACTTGTCATATGCAACTTTGAATCTTATCAACTTAATTGATCAAACCTGAAACCTGGAGTCTTTGTCCCCAAGAATGAGTGTGTTGCTTTTCTTTCAAGTCTCATTCACTCAGTATGACAAGTTCTTTCTTCAACATGTTCTATGTACTAAGACAATATGCTATGTTGACAGAAGTCTAAGTTAGAGAATACACTCTAATCTCAATCTAATACCTTGTCTTTAATTTTTACCAAGGGTTATTATGATGGTAATAACTTCAACATACAACCTAGATGTTCATAAGGTCAAAATAACGTCATAACAAATAGATGCATATCAAGATGATCAAACCTGGGGTGCATTAATTCTCTAAATGTGTTGGATCTGAGATCCTTCTGGATCTATGACCAAAGATCCCTTCTCCCGCAAGTACCCTTTAGAATAATAATTCATTTTAAACACATGTAAGTACATACCTCTGACAATATTTTGCTAGGGTAAGGTGCACTAGGAAAATAACACAACAGTCTCAACACTTCAAAAAAAATTTCACTGCAATTGGTACTGCAACTAGTGTTGACACTGTCATTGGTGTTGCCATTGACATGAAGGAACTGATATTGCAACTGCAACTGATACTACCACTATAACTGCAACTGGTACTGTAACTGTAATTGCAACTGGTACTGCAATTGCAACATCAACTTAGGGTTTTATGATGAAACCCTAATTTTTCAACTTTCAAATTTGGGAATTCTGATCTAGGGACTAGATGCGTTGGGCTGAGGAGAGTAGGCTGGAGCAGTATGATTTCAAAAGTTTCAAGTTTTACCTCTTAAAACTTGACCTGTGCCATTCTAGACTGATACTTCTGGTACTGGTTCCGGTTTCTCGTTTTCTGATACCAGCCAAAAACTAGGATTTCACTTTTCGAAGGCTCTGGCCACTGAAAAGGTGTGCTCAAGGTTCCAATTAGTTTGTTAGGCTAGGGCGCACTTCCCTAGATAGTTTTTAGGATGAAATTCTATTTCAATAAAAATCCCTAATTTTCTTGTACGACGACAATGACGTTTTTGGTTACCCAATGAAAGGTTCTCTATTCAGTCAAGCTCTGATTCCATGTTAAATTTAGAGATTCTATTAAGTTCTTTTCAATTTACTAGACAATAATAGCATAAGAAGGATCACTGAAAGAAACACAATCACAAGGTACACAACATTTATCTTGGGAAACCCTCATGGGGGAGAAAACCCAACCAAAACTTCCTTAATATAGATTGCCAATACAATGACAAGATAATAAACCAAACACTAGAGAATATCCAACATTGAGCAATGTGCCTCACTCTCCGTTCTTCTCCCAACTACATCTCTCCATTCTTGTGCACTTGCTGAGTGAATGAGTGAGTGAACAAATGAGGTGCTAGCCTCCTTTATTTATACTAGCTGGCAGGTGCTGGAAAGGTGTCTCTTCATTGGGCAGGGCTGACTTCTCTTCTTAGTGGTTAAAACCACTTTAATTAGGTTTGGGGGTCGTCTTATTAATTAGCATAATATAATTAGGGTTTGACCAATCCACAAAAGGGGATATGGTCATTTACAATGCCCGATGTGATCAATCCATAAAAGGGGATTGATCTAATTAATAATGACTCAATAATAAATAGAATACTCTTTGCATTTACAATAATTCAACATGAAGAGTAGCAATGGGTCGTCTGAATGCTTGCCTCCAACTAGAGTGGGCGCCTTGGTTGGGCTATGAGTCGACCATTCATTTAATTGTTGAAGGGTGGGTCGGATTTATCGTTCACTCCAAGGATGATTCCCTAATATTTTTGGAAGGTAATTGGTTTCTTAACAGGGCTTATATGTCACTCAAGTTGCAACATCCTTTGTTTGATGCAAAGGATGAGTTCACGAACACTACTTCGGTGTGGGTAAATTTTTCGAGTATGTCGATGAAACTGTGGTCAGAAATTTCCTTTAAAGATATAGGGGATACCTTGATTAAGTTTATTCTAGAAGATGACAACTACAAGAGTATCAATGCTAAGTCAATATCATGCATTCTGGTTGAGATTGATGTAATCCAAGGGCTCTTTAAGAAAATGGATCTAGTGGTGGGTGAGAAGCAACATACTCAAATTTTGGATTACATAAACTTCCCATTATGTTATGATCGATGTCACCAACATGGTCATATCCTCAAATATTGCACCAAAAATTTTCAGAAGAAGGTTTGGTTGAATGAGGGAGGTAGTCCTTTGGGTTGTAGAGGATTATTGGCTCAACATGAGACATCCTTCTCTCCCTTGGAGGCCGAGGACGGTTTTTTTGTGAAGTATGTTTATTTAAACGATGATTTAGCGAATGTGGAGGAGGCGCATTGTATGGCCAGTCAGAACCTGCTGGTTGGGAATATTTCCATCCCACTTGTACTTGAGGCTCATTCAAGGGGATCTTCTCTTGAAGACATTATCGCTACATCGTGATTATTTGATTTCTTGCCATCACAACTTCAAATGATTGTTATTATTTGGAAAAGAAGTGCTCCCCCTCCATGTAAGTTTAGTAAAAGAACCTCTTCTCCTTCAGAAAATGGTTCTAGGGCATTTAAAAGGTTGGGGTGTGATTCATTATACCATGACTCCAAGCAAATTGGATCCTTTGATGTTAATATTACTATATGTTTCAGTTTTGATTTGTGTTTCGTGAAGGAAGAGGATTACGCGGTCAACCTTTCTCAGAACTCTAACTATGTGGTAGGTTGGGGACTCCTCATAGGATAGGGGTTACCTATCTTATGAAATGAGGGAGGGTACATTACCACTTAAGGCCTCGTTCTACTTCTCATTATACCCATATTTCAACGGCCCTAGGGATAGACTATTAAAGAGAGCCTAGAGGGTCTCAAGTGGGTATAAAATCAGCCCTTTGTTACAAACCAACACCTTGATAGTGATGAAAAGTCAATCAATAACAATCCATTTTGAGGGGGAAACCTCCTTTTACAATACATTCAATGCACAAGACAAGATAAGATTATCCTAAGACTAGGTCTCCTTGGTGTTTTAT
>JASDQU010372464.1:61046-75995 GCA_032191745.1 Picea mariana
TTAAGACCATAATCCATGAAGTAAGCCCAAAACCATATCACTTTCACACCTACTCTTGGTGGGTTTTTTACTTTCCCTTGTCACTCTCGAGACCTATCCCTCTACCTGTGTTATTTTATTTTTTTTCTATGTGGCACACCTAATAGGGTTGGATGAAGACCCTCCCATACTTAAACTTGGTAACTCACATGGGGTCCTGGGCTAGTGTGATACTTGAAGGGGATACTGAGGTGAATTATCTTACACAACTTATATCTTAAGTTGCGACTTACTTTGTATGTTTTAAGGAATAATGTTTTTTATCAACTTTGGCTAACTGTGTTTTATACTTTGGCTTGTTTTGGATGCCCTCGACATGGTTTTTGAGGGATGTCTTTGGATTGTACCCAAGACGGTGTGCCTTATTGCAGGAATTTGGCACGTGTGATGGAGAGAAATGGGTCATCCAGTCACTCACCGCCCTTAGAAAATATTTCTCACATTCTCAGGACCTTAGATGATGGAAATATGGGCTTGTTTTGAGGGGTTATGGTAATTATACCACACATATGGGTTAGAAGCCCCATAAGCTGGGTAGAGTACCCCAAGGATTTTTTGCACAGAGGATGGAGGACGTTGCAGTAGCAGGTGTTTGGACATCACTTGGAGATGTGGTTGCATCCCTCTATAACTTGGATGTTGCCTTTGGAGGTCCTTGACATCACCTTCTATCCATTAATGTCATCTTTTGGCTAGGGTTTTGATGAATGGATGGGTACCAAAGATTATTGAAACAACTTTGGGTGAGGAGACACCTCACTTCACACTCTTTCACCCTTAGAGGATGACACTTGGCCTTTGGAGTCCCAACGTTTTCCTTTGGAGGCATGACGTCACCCTCTCCTAGCATGAAGACACACTTCTAACACATGACGTCACCTTTTTAGGGTTTTATTATGTATTTTAGTATTTTACATATTATTAGAGGTAAATTAAAGGGTCAAACCCACTTACTTTATGTTGTTGAAAATTTGTGTGGATAAATTGTATTAGGGTGGCCTCATATAAAAAGGCCACCCTCAAATTTCATTTTATCATCATAACTTATCACCATTTTGTGAGAACACTTTTGAATTTTTTACCCTCTAAGGGTTACTAGCTCTCTTCAACTCATGTGCTATGCTTGGAAGGTCAATTGTGGATGCTCTTTGCTGTTTTTGGATGGACTTTTCCACAATTAGGGTTTTATCTCATGGTTTCTTGGATGAAGTAAGTGAATTTTAGGCAATTTATTCTTATGTTTATTAATGTTTCATGGTAAATTTTCTATTTTATTCTAGACGTCTTGCTTGGTGAAACCATAAGAGAGGAACATAAGTGCTTCTTCCTCTCACAACGTGATTTTTGTCCAAAATTTGTGAAATAATTCTTGCTATGGTTAGAACCCTAAATCCCTAAAGTGCTAACACTTTAGGATTTTATCCCTAGACTTTTGATTTTGATCTAGTTGAAGCTACAAGAAGGGAGAAACGGTTTCTAGGGTCCAAATGTGCTTGCACCCTAGAAGTCCTTCTCCTACCTCTTGGTTACAAGTAGGCCATCATCCAAGATTAGTTGCATTTGTTGTTATAAGACTCCATAACCCTTTAAAGGCACTGATTTTATATCATTCTCGTGGTGAAATGATCAAGAAGCTCTCTATTTCAACTCTCTTAAGCATTCTACTAACCTAACTAACATTAATATTACCAAACTTGTTCAATAACTTCTTGTTGTTATACAAATTTTTCTACATCCATCTAGATCACTTTTATTTTTTGCATACACTCTTCTAAAGGTGGATTCACTTGTTCATAAATTGCCTTAAAAAATTGGATCTTATTCTAGTGGATGCATGCTAAGTTTTTATGGTAAATTGTTGCATGTCTGAACATTAATTATTGGTTATGTTGTAAATCATTTACTATTGTCACATCATTGTTTACTGCTTCAAATTTACAAGATCCATTGCAATTCATATAGTCTAGTGTCTTAAAGAGGTATTAATTGAATGTTTGGACTTGGAAATAATCACATATATGCTGCAAAGTGTTCTTGTTCCGGGAAGGTACTCAAACAACTTCATTCCTCTTCCACTATCTTGACCTAGACCAATATTTAGGTGATCAAGAGAGGGAGAGGTATGCTTGGCTATTATACTTGCTACTTTTATCCCTTGAGGTCACCAAGGAAGCCTCCCTTATGGTGGACCTCTTCCATCACTAAACGAGGGAAGTTCTTACTAAGGTGACATTGTTAGGATCTTCCATTGTTACACAATATTTGGGGACTTGTGATCGGGATTTGCACAAGTACAAATTATACGATAACATTTTCGTTTCATGTTTGTGGAGGATTGAGTCATTCTCCTCAACGACATTTCTTTGGTAAAATTTCTCCCGAATCCCTTACCTTGCAAGTTTACCTGGCGACTCCACTGAGGGTAATTCCCTCACCTTCCTTTGATGATCCAAGGTGGATCATTTGGTGACTCCATTGACATATCTTGAGGAGTCATCCCGCTCTCAATTTTGGGATATTGTATGCTCTCTAGTGATGGAATCATGGCCCCATGGGATTTTCATGAATTTTATCCATTCATTGATGTTGATAGTATTCTTATATACCCAACTCATAGGCTCTCGAAATGGATTGATGGTTCTCTAGAGCATGATGGTGACAGGTCCATGGTTTTTACCTATGTTGCAAAACTTATAAGATACACAAAAATATTGAAGTCGGTACATGAATATGTGCGGATACAATTTTTTTTGGGTAACATGTCGATCGAGATACGAATGTCGCTTGTAAAATGTCTCAAACCAAAAAGTGTATCTTCCCTCACATGTCTCATTATAAAGTTCCTTGGATATGGGTATAAACTATCAAACACTTGAAGACACCATTCAAGAACTTGAGGTATCCCTTTAGTAAGAGGAAACCTCTCAAGAAGATGAGGAAGTTTGTGAAGAGCGATGTGAAGACTTCTCCCAAAGGTTGAAAGAGAGCATTAAAGAAGATAAGAAGTTTTGCAAGGAATTGGTTGATCAATGCCAATATGTACATCTATTGATTGACCTTTGTTGTCAAAGACTAGAAGAGCATGGTCTCACACTTGATCGGTATGAAGTCTCAATAGAGGAAGAGCTTGTTAAGGCATACTTCCAAGTAGAAACACTATGTTCCAGGATACGAGAGAAGTATGACCAACCTTGAGTTTTATCCAAGATATTGGAACTAAATGTGGAGGAAGAAGAATGGAATGATCCAAAAGATACAAACCTTTATGAAGTTACCCTTCCAGACAAACAAACGAGTGATGTTAATGAAGAACCTCCATATATTGAGCATGCCTTGGATGAATAATATCATGCATCTCCAAGGAAAGAACCTAAGGAAGAATCTTATGGAGAGGGTTACCAACCCATTGAAGAGGAGAAAGAATTATCTCATGATTCTATTGAAGAAAATGAAGACTTGATTGAAGAACAAGAGCCTGAAGAGGTGATTCACAAGGAATATTACCAACGAGAACAAGAGTTTCTGATGTGAATATATCTAAGAAGAACACTTTGATGAAACACACCTTATTGAAGACCTAATCCACAAAGAGGCTCCTCGTGAAGATGAAGTGTTAGTATTTTCTCCTCCACTTGATGAAGTCATCCAAGCATCCATTCCTCTTGCACAAGAAGAAAATAAAGTGGTAAGTTACACCCCTTCCAAAGTTTTTGATGTTGATGCACTTCATGAATGGGAAGGTGAATATCTTCTAGAAGAACCCTTGAATGCATAAGACCCTTCATGTTATAACGAAAGCGATGATGTGATTAAAAATATTGATGAGTTTATACATGTTTGGAGACATAAATGGGATGTGACTTGTTATGGATTTAATGGAGATCCCATTTATGATATTGAAGGTCATTTTCAATTGTTGTTCTTATAACAACCATACGTGATTTATGTTGATTCCGAGATTTGGAAACAAGAAGATTACATGATTACACATTTGTTCCAACCACATTGGGATAACTTAGTGAAACATTATCACGATGATTTATGATCATATCATGGGGCGTTTGATGCTTATTATTTTAAGCTCTTGGATTTACTCTATGAAGAAAATTTTCAACCACCGTTGTACTCTAATTTTGATAAGGGTAAGGACATGGTTTGCCCGAAGCAGGATTTTTGTGACAAGAGTTTCTAGCATCCACTTATTTCACCTTATTATTCCATTATAGATATGGTTGGGGATTTATCTCATGATAGTCATTTTCCTGTAGGACGGATTTGTTTTCAACTTGTGGTTTGTTGCAAGGGTTTTTAGTTTCACACACAAGACTGGAAATATTTGGGTTGTGAGCAATTTTTTTTCTCTAGGCCTAGTTTGATCCCTTATCTTTCCCTCTCTCCTCCCATAGACAACCTCATATTTTTCCTTAGGTTCCTTATCATCCCTTCCTCTTTATCTTCAAGTGATATCTTTGCAACTGAGTATGAGGATCTTCATTCATCTGATTCTTTTGGCCTTGTCCTGGGATGGGTAGGGAAAGGTTGTGGTGATTTCTACTTGCATGATTTTTTCCCTCCCTCTTGCCTCCATGAGTCAGATTCTATGATTAGTTATGATATGATGTATGTTTTGACTCATGATATTTTTGTGCTCATCTTGTCTTTATTTTGGTTTATGATGAAGCACAGGTGTAGATTTTTTTATACAAAGCTCGGATGGTTTTACTGGTTATATGAATATACCTAGAATTTAAACTAACATAGACTAGTATAGGGTAAGCATTTTCACTTTGCATTGCATATGTATATATATGTTGCATCATGCATTCATTATAGTATAGTTTGCATCCTTTTATATATACACATTTCATTCTCATTTTGAATACATGTTAGGAAAATTTCATTTTTGCTTTATCATTTTGTAGCTAAGGAAAAATTTATTTTCAAGCATGGTTTTGGATTATCACTGACAGTCGTTGGATCATATCCATAGGAAAATGCTTCTAAAGTGATTTTTTGGTTGAAGTGCACGTAGGATTACATGTATTGGACAACCAGAGATGTTGAGGTTCTCTTGCGCTCTACAATGAGCACATGCCCCCATGTTGGAGCCAGATGTTACCCCCCATGTGTAGGGGTAACTAGAGGAGATAATGTCTCGAGGTCCGCAATGAAGAACATGATCTACACAATGATGATGATGATCACCATGTCCACAGATGGAAACCCAAAAGCCCCCCTCATTTTCCTTTTAGTTGCATCAACCAAGGCTCATCACATTCAAGCAACCCAAAGTATGGGAGATGGTAAGCTATTGTCACCATGAGGTATCTTAGTCCTTATTTCATGCAAAGTGTTGTACTTAATTTGTTAGGAATGTGGATGAGGATATTTGGTTGAATTTGGATAATGGATCACTGGTTTGGGAAATTGTGTCAGTTTCCTTGTTTCACCTTGGTGGTCATCTTCTGTGCCCTAGTCCCGTGTTGTCACCGCTCAGGGAAAAGGAGAAATATTGGGGTTCCCTCCCAAGGGTAACATTCTACTCCTGACCATACTTAACAATTTCCATCATAAATACTCTCATATTATACTAAGCTTTGGCTATGGTCCATTCTCTCATGAGAAGAGGGGTTGAAGGCCTAGAGTCTTTTTCGCAGCTTCTATAAGAGAATAAGAAAATGATGCTAGAAAAGAAGGTGAACATAGCAAAGCAGGACCACCAAACTCTGGTCCAACTTGAGCTATACTCATCCAGTGTTGGCCTTAGCCCCCCCAAGAAGTAATGCTACAACTTGGAAACCTATAAAAGGGGACTCACATATTTGCAAATTATAAATGAAAACATGGACTAGAAAAAGATAAAAGGGGTTTGGAAAAAGGTGCTATGCAAATATTGGGTAACTCAAAAGCAAGCACACCCTCCACATAGGCGCTCATAGAGATATATTAACACCATGAGCCATGAAGTAAGCCCCAAACCATATCAATTTCACACTTACTCTTGGTTTGTTTTTTACTTTCCCTTGTCACTCTCAGGACCTGTCCCTCTACCTAGGTTATTTTACTTCTTGTCTAGGTGGCACACCTAATAGGGTTGGATGAAGACCCTTCCATACTTAAAATTGGTAACTCATGTGGGGTCTTGGGATGGTGTGATGCTTGAAAGGGATACTAAGGTGAATTATATTACATGGATTATATCTTAAGTTGTAGCTTACTTTGTATGTTTTAAGAACTAAAGTTTCTTATGAAGTTTGGCTAACCATGTTTTATACTTTGGCTTGTTTTGGATGCCCCTCAAAAGGTTCTTGAAGGATGTACTAGGCTTGTACCGAGGACATTGCATCTTATTGTATGACTTTTGCATGTGTGGTGAAGAGTAGTGGGTCATCCAGTGACTCACCACACTTAGACAATACCTCTCACATTCTCAGGACCTTGGATGATGGGCATATGGGCTTTGTTTGAGTAATTGTTGTCATTATGCCATAGATATAGGTTAGAATCCCCACAAGTTGGGCATAGTATCCTAGGTATTTTGTGCACAAAGGATGGAGGACGTTGCAGTGGCAGGTGTTTGGAAATCACTTACAGATGTGGTTGCATCCCTCTTAGCCTTGGGCATTACCTTTGGAGGCCCTTGACGTCACCTTCTATCCCTTGACATCATCTTTTGGCTAGGGTTTTGATGGATGGATGGGTACCAGAGATTATTGGCACGACTTTGGGTGAGGAGACACCTCACTTCACAGTCTTTCATCCTCAAAGGATGCCACTTGGCCTTTGGAGGCATGATGTCACCCTCTCTAGCATGATGTTGCCCTTTTAGCACATGACATCACCCTTTTTAGGGTTTTATTATGTATTTTTGTATGTTGGTATATTATTAGAGTAAAATTGAGTTGACCCACTTAATTTATGTTGTTGACAAATTACGTGGACAAATTGTATTAGGGTGGCCTCATATAAAAAGGCCACCCTCATATTTCATTTTCTTATCATAACTTCTCACCATTTTGTGAGAACACTTCTAAATTTTTCACCCTCTAAGGGTTACTAGCTCTCTTCAACTCATGCACTATGCTTGGAAGGTCAATTGTGGATGCTCTTTGTTGATTTTGGATGGAATTTTTTACAATTAGGGTTTTATCTCATGGTTTCTTGGCTGAAGTAAGTGAATTTTCTGCAATTTATTATTATGTTATTAATGTTTCATTGTGAATTTGATATTTTATGTTAGACGTCTTGCTTGGTTAAACCCTAAGAGAGGAACATAAGTGCTTCCTCTCACAACGTGATTTTTATCCAAAATTTGTGAAAGAAACCTTGCTATGGTTAGAACCCTAAAGCCTTAAAGTGCTAGAGCTTTAGGATTTTATCCCTAGACTTTTGATTTTGAACTAGTTGAAGCTACAAGAAGGGAGAAACGGTTTCTAGGGCCCAAATGTGCTTGCACCCTAGAAGTCCTTCTCCTCAAGATTTAAACCCTAAGGCCCTAATGTGCTAGCACCTTAGAGTTTGAATCCTACATCTTGGTTTCAAGTAGGCCATTATCCAAGCTTATTTGCATTTGTTGTTATAAAACTCCATAACCCTTTAAGGACATTGTTTTAAAAGCATTCTCATGGTGAAATGACCAACAAACTCTTCCTTTAAACACTCTTAAGCATTCTACTAACCTAAATAACACTAACATTGGAAAACTTGTTCAATAACTTCTTGTTGTTATACAAATTTTGTTATAGCCATCTAGATCACTTTTATTTGTTGCATAGACTCTTGTAAATGTGGCTTAACTTGTTCATAAATTTCCTTAAACAATTGGATCTTATTCTAGTAGATGCATGCTAATATTTTATGGTAAATTGTTGCATTTCTAAACACTAATCGTTGTTGTTGTTGTAAATCATTTACTATTGTCATATCATTGTTTACTGCTAGAAATTTACAACAACCATTATAATTTATATTGTCTAGTGTCTTAAAGAGGTATTAATTGCATGTTTTGGCTTTGAAATAACCACATATATGTTGCAAAGTGTTCTTGTTCCGGGAAGGTACTAAAAAAACTTCATACCTCTTCAAATATCTTGACCTAGACCAATATTTAGGTGATCAATAGAGGGAGCAGTAGGATTGGCTACTATACTTGCTAGTTTGATCCTTTGAGGTCACCAAGGAAGCCTCCCTTACGGTGGACCTATTCCATCACTAAAACGAGGGAGGTTCTTACTAAAGTTACAGTGGTATGATCTTCCATTGTTAGACAAGATTTAGGGACTTGTGGTGGGGCTTTGTACAAGTAAAAATACCGTGATAACATATCCTATTGAGGTGAATCCTACCCTAGACCAACAACTGATTGGGCGAGCCTGGAATCTCAAGATGTTTGGATCATTTTTTGGTACATCATGCTCTACTGGAAAAGTTCACTAGATTTAGGTCTTGAGTGGATACTATCAAATTCTCAGACCATTTTCATGTATACCTAAAATTGTGACTCGACCTGTGCACAATTTACCAATTCTCTTCGATTAGTCAAGGAGAAAATTGTCTCTTGGGATAGTGAGAAATATAATTCTAGGTACCGTTTGTTGATGGAGGCTGAGTGGTGATTGAAACATTTATATCAAGAACATCCTGCGAGTCTATACAATGAAAATGTAATGTCTAGGATCAAACAACTTGAGCTTCAGAACAATAAGCTTCTTATGGACAAAGAGAAAGATTTGATAATCAAGAGTAGCGAAACTTGGTTGAGTTTGGTAGACCAGAACACAAAGTACTTCCATAAATTTTCCAACTTTAGGAAAATTCATAACATTATATGGGAATTGCTTGATGATGTTCGAAACAAGGTCAGAGGGTTTCAAGGGTTGGGAAACCTTGGTGTCAAACACTTTTCAAAAATATTTAAAGAAATTGAAAGAGATAACATATAATAAATCTTGAAGGTGGTATCATATTTCCCTATAATGGTGGAAGCAAAGGATAATGAAGAGTTGTTTAAGGAGGTTTCTAGGGAGGAGCAGTTGATGGTTTTGAACTTATTTAAGAAGGATTGGAGTCTTCAGCCCTGATAGGTGGCCAATGGAATTATATTTGGATTTATTTAAACTTATAGGGGAAGATATTTTAGGGTTTGTGGAGGAGGTTAGGATGGAAGGGAAGGTTCTAGGGAACCTAAATTCTACATTCAGTACTTTGATTCCTAAGAAGGATTTCCTAGAGAGTTTTGATGGGTTTATACCAATTTTTTTTTATGTAATTGTGTGTACAATATCATTTCCAAATTCATATATGAGGCTTAAACCCCTTCTATATAGATGCATATCTCTAGAACATTTTGGTTTTTTAAAAGGGAGGTTGATCCATGAAGCTACAAGTTCAATCCAAGAAGGTCCACATTCCATCAAGCATTTGCATACCCATGCTACTATCATCCAATTAGACCTGTCAAAGGCCTATGATAGGGTCTCATGGATATACTTAAGACTCATCCTAATACAATTGGGTTTCTCCCTTCCTTTGGTGAAGTCGATGATGGGTTGTGTGACATCTGATTCCTTATTTGTGTTGATTAATGGGTGACTTTCCCCATTTTTAAAGACAACTAGAAGGTTCTGATAGGGTTTCCCTCTGTCACCTTATCTCTTCTTGTTGGTAGCAAAAGGCCTTGTTGATAAAAAAAATTGATCACCTTAATTATCCTCTCTTTGTAGTAATAAAAAAAAATGATATTAGAAGAAGGAAATTTTGAATGATCATGTGTTCATGGTGTAGCCCTCGGTCTCAACTTCATCATTCATTTTTATGCAATCAAAATATGAGTCCGTGTGACCAAGATACTCATGTTTTTTTTCCAACTACCCGATCTTCCATGAAAAATCACTTCTTCCATGTGCAACACAACTGATTACTCTCCCCATTCTAAGTTTCTTCTCTTATACTCAGTCTCGGGAATACTTTCAATCTCAAGAATACTTTCTCATATTCTCATAATTACACTCATTCTCTTTGTATCATACTTAGTTTCACTTCTTCTCTTCTTATTTCATATTCCATACTTACTCTCATTTTTTTTTATGCTTCACGGAAGTTCACACTCCATTTCCCATCTCCCCTCTTATCCTATTCTTCCATACTCTCCTTGCTTATTATATTTTCCTAAGTCACCTTTCATCTCTCCTACTCCACGTACCCGCCACACTCCACACCCTATCCCCCTACCCCACCATACCCCTTACCCCATGACCCACCGCACTATACCCTCCATCCCCATCTCACTTCAAGTCATATTCTCCCTTACTTAACATATTTTCCTTCTTGTCCTATTCTCCCTTACTTAACATATTTTCCTTCTCGTCCTATTCTCCCTTACTTGACATATTTTCCTAAGTTTAATTCCAAGACACATAACAACCTATTACACTAATACACATGGAAGACATGGTAACCAATCACATCAAGATACATGGAAACCAATTATACAAAGACAAATGGGCGTTGACTACGCGATGACTTGTTGTTTATTGGGTGATGAATGGGCAATGATTGGGCGACCAAAATTTTCTAAGTCATGAAATTTTCTAAGGCACGAGAACTAAGCTAAGACCTCCATAAGATCATTTACTTGACATGAATGATGTATAATGCCTTTATAATATAAACACTATATGTTTCATCCACCAAAATGCATGTGGGACTAAAAATACGGAATTAAAACAAGGGATTAGATTCATTCATGAACTAGATCGATGACTGCTAAGCAATGATCTTTCGTAGCTTATAAATCTTGATCCAAATGTATGTTTGGGGCAAGTGATACCTCATTGGAAAGGAAATTTGACAAGGAAGAAAATGTAATAGGTTTAAATGGTTGAATTTGGCCACAATTTTTTCAGAAATCAAAATATCATTCAGCTTTGTTTTCATGAATTGCTGGGAAATCTGTTTGGAACCTCGACTTCCCGAGGCTATAAGTTGAGATCCAGAACTCCAAAATTTGATCAATAGGAGTTGGAAATTTGGAATAATGAATATTAATTGTAGAATGGTTTTTATGGCTTAGAAGTTACTTATATGCTCATAAAATTAAAACACAATCCACTTTTTCCAAAGAGTCAACTTGAAAATTTTGGGAATAAAAGTTTATTAAATAACTTTTATAAAAGGTGAAGTGGGTCCCATTTGGAGGCATGAACTTAAATGAATTAAATTCATTAAAAAACATTCAATCAAGAATTTATTGAATTATTTACTCTTTATTCTAAAAAGAGAAAGCACATGGGAACTTATAGAAGAACAAAAACCCTATTACTTCAAACAAGCATTGGGAGCAGATTTAAAAGAAAGAGAGCACCATCAAAAACAAGTTTAGAAGATCATCAAAGAAGGGTTTAGATCATCAAATATAGCATTTTTCAACCATCAATACACAACCAACTCTCTGATCAACAAATAAAGATCTCCATTTTTCTTTCTTCTTCTTCTTCTTCTTCTTCTACACAATTTCTCTCAAAGATTTGTGTTTGTATATCTAAGATTGAGCATAAGGATGAGTTTTTGAGTGTTTTTCCTTTTATTCTTCTAGGTATCTTCCTAAAAATATCAATAGGAGTATTTTACAACCATACATATCTGATTGATAAATGCAAGTCATGGTTTTCTAATTGATTCATGGAGGTTTAGTCTTTGCATTTCAAAATCTTTATTTCTAAGAATTAGTCAATTTGCTTACTGAAACGCTTTGTAATGTTGAATATATTTTATGTATTAAACTCCACAATGAACTACTTTGGGGCATGACTTTAATGATTTATCATACTTTGGGATTTCTGAGTATGAGATTTTTGGAGTATGCCCATCAAATTATTTTCAGTTTTAAATGCAATACTCATTTAAAGTTATCGGAAGTGATCAACACCATTTCACTCTTTTTCTTGTGAGAAAATATGGTTGAATACTCTACTTGCATGTGTTGTAGAGGGATATTATAATGAAGTTGTGCATATATTTATTTTGATATTGAAGCCTTTCTTCATCTTTTTTATTTTTAAGAAGATGCTTGGTCCATTTTCGGGCAAAATTTGCACTCAAGGAGAAATATGGTTATCAAGAACCATTTTATATACAAACTAAAGCAATAAAGAATTGGGGTTTGTTGTTTATCATTCTCCCATTTGATAGTCCAGTCCAAGAATATCAACTACATATTTCAGAAAAAAACAAAGGAGTACCATCTCTATAAAGACATGGGGGGATTTTTTTATCCTCGAGAGGTTGTTTTTGACATTTTGACCAATCTGAACATCAACATTTTGGCGATCATACTGGGGAATGATTTTTTTTCAAGAGATTTGATACTTTTTAAGGATTGGATATTATTGGAAAACTAGAAGTTGTTTGGTTGAATTTTTCAAAAAAGATCTAAATATTGATTTAAGATGAACCGGGTTCTTGAAAACCTTGTTCAAGGAGCATTAAATGGAATTGAAGACATATTGTTGAAGTTTTGGTCACAAATCAGTTGTGACAACTTCTATAAAACCAAATAACCATCTAAGATTTGGGAGGATGATCTCCCTGACAAATCCATCATCAAAACTCTAGATTTTAAAGAAAGATGCCATAGTGATTTCATTAAAAATATTTTAGAATTTCAAGAAGATTTACATGAAGATTCCTTCGAGGAGTTTCTTTCATTTTGTGAAGATATTTTTCCTTCCCCACAAATCCCAATAAAATTCTTTCAAGATACAATAAAGGGAGAATGCACCCAGAGAAAGAAACAATTGCACAAAAGTCCACTCAATTTGCAAGGAGAAGTTCATAACTTGCCAGATATTTCCATGGAAAAGTTTCCCATGTTCTTCGGAAATACTTTAGAGGATGCAGATAAACATTTGGTTAAGTTTGATAATGCTTGTGATATTTATAATGTGGTTGAAATGATGTTGCATGCCGACTATTTGATGTAGGAGCATCGCCAACAAAACACAAGCGTGGAAGACAGCTGGGCGCACTGGCACACATTTTGAAATATTTTGAATTTCAAACCGATCAATGTATTAATGTGATATCTGACAAATTTTTTTGAGTTAGAAATGTAATTAAATGTTCTAAGGCTCAACCATCACATAAGTATGGTGGGGGGATGTATTTTGTTTTATGGATCGGATCACAGTACATATTTGGAGCTTGCGCTCTCATCTGTCTGACACAATATTTATTGTAATAGGCGTTAAGTAGTTGATATCATTTAATTCCATTTAAGATAGTGTAGAGTAGTTGGAGGGAATGCTCAAAGAGTGTATCTTTGTATAAATCTTTGTAATATTTCCCAGTAAGGGTTGTTGTTGATAGTCGATAGTTGTTGTTGCGGCTGAATCTCATATGTAGATTTCCATTGTAAGCTAAGAGTTGGGAGATGCAGAGAAAATTTGTATGAATGTATGTAAGTTTTAGTTGGATGAATATAACAGAAGAACATTGTCTGAAATGTGTGTATGGGTATGTGTCTATATGAATGAATGGTAGAGCTTCTGTTATTTTTCAAATTCTCTGTTATTTTTGTTCTTGAATCCATGACTGCATTTGCTTTGTTGAATGCATGAGTCATTGTGAAGAATATATAATTTTCAATCATTTCTCTTCAGTGAGTGAGTGCAAGGTGTGCATAGTGTCCGCAAAGAGTGCGTGACTGAGTTTGTTTCAACTCGAAATCTCAGAAGAGATAGTGAAACTTATACGTATGCAAGGAGTGCATTAATGTCTGAAAGGAGTGTGTGACCAAGTTTTCAGACTTGAAATCTCAGGAAGGATAGTGTGATTCAGTCACGAGAGATAGAAGTGGTTGGAGAATAGTCACAAGGAGTGTGAAATCATTCACAGAGGAGTGAGTGTGGACGAAATTCTGTTGCAAGGTGTGCATAGGCCAGGAATACGACTAAGTGTCGAAGAAATTGTTCAGAGGAACAAACCGAAGAAGGAAATCTCACAAGGAAGAGCGACATAAATACTAAAGGGAGAAGTTCCTAAAGTCAGTGAATGAAAGATTCTTTTTCGGAGGAAAGTGAACGATTCCAGACTGATAGATATGGTGAAGTTGCAAGGAGGAAAACCGTGAATCATTTCGGTACTTCGGAGGCTCGACAAGTTGGGAACTTAACAGAAGGATAGTCGCGAAGTCCGAAGTCGCAATTCAATCATGACAGTTGATCACTGCAGAGTACGTGGCAACAGATTAAGGAGTTCAGGAATTAGAGAATTGGAGGTTGGGGGCGGAAGTCCTAGAAATTCGCAAAGTCACGAAGTCTGAACCAGAGTGGGCCGACGAATCTGAGGAGACGTGTGGCGGAAGTTCAGAACCTCAGAGAAGAGAGTTTTGGGAAAATTGAGGAACAGATTCAGAATATCCCAGAAGTTTGAATCGTGAAGAGATAGCCCCACAATCATAGTCGTGGTCATTCATGGAAGAAACTTGTGTGTGGGGGTAGAAACATTACGGGTTCTCGTAAGGACCCAAGGAGTTGCTCCGACTCAGTGTTTCAACGATCCAAGACCGGGAGGCCAAGTAGACCTTTGGAGGGAAGGAGGTTTGCATCAGAGTGGTATCAGAGCTGAATACATAATTGACTTCTATAGGGAGAAGGATAAATGCCAACACAATTCTGCATAGAAGACGTGTTGATCCACCTGTAGCCAACATAGCTATGGAAAGGGATATGAGATAATTGCGTGTGAGTTTGGATGCCATGGAAACATCACAAAGGAGAGCGCCTGATGCTGGAGACGTCAGTGAGGTAGAAATCGAAAATGTAGAAGTCAAAGCAGAAGCTGTAGCTGAGGATGCTGCGAAAGAACGCTTGTTAAGAGCGGTTTTCAATTTGGGTGCCAGAGCGAAGATTG